>JAVJIF010003599.1:0-104811 GCA_038442645.1 Agave tequilana | reverse complement strand
TACTTAGTTGCGTATTCAGATTTTCGATCGTATTTTTTCGACTTGTTTCCTGTATTTATGCTGTTTTATGAATTCCTTATATGATTGTTTTGTCTTGGATTTGGATTCGTGACTCGGAGTCAGCCCTAGTCTGAACCGAGGGCCCGATCATAGTATATTCTTCGATCTAGTCTTTCTGATATGTAGATTTGACCGATTTCAGTTTTAAACGTTATTTTCCAATATATTAGGTTTTCCATGATTTCCTAGATTTTTCTGGAATTAAAATGAATTTCTTCAAAACCGGTGTCGGCCAGTGCCGCTGACCGATTCCTGGATTTTTAATTCTCAAATTGTTTAGAATTTCATGATGATCCTTTAGACATAATTACTTAGAATCATATTTCTTATTTACATTCTTTTTCTGAGAATTTTATGATTTTATGAAAATTCTTTCGGAGGTAGGTAGCTGATTCCAGGATTTTTAGTTTCAAAACTATAAAGTATTTCTTCAAACGGATTTCACTATTGGTCTTTATATATTATTATTGATTTTGATAATTATTTCGAGTCGATCCGAGATACTTGAATTTCGGACGATTCCGGCATTTTCCGAATTGATTTCCACATCTTTGACTTTAACCCGGGTATCTGTCTATTCAGCAGTTTCATTTTGGGTCCAAGAGAAAATATCTCTTTATCATTTCATTTCTTTCCTTTTCCTATTCCTTTCCTTCCTCCACAAATCAAAGCTTTTCCAAAATCCCAATTTTCCAATTTCCCACCTTCTCCAATTTCCACCTCATTTCCCACTCGCTTTTCCATCTAATCCCACTCATTCTCTCTCTCTCCATAGCCGGCCAAGTGGCCAGGTGAGGGACACCTCACCCCTCCCCTTTTTGCAAAAACCCCCATCACATCTACCTTATTTCACCCCCTTTACAAAATCCCAATCATATATATAAATTCCCTTTACACTTCACTCCACTTTCTTCCTCACTTCACCAAAAGAGAAATCCTCTTCACCAAGATCCCTCCTCCCTCTCAAGACTTCAAGGGCTTCATCTAGGGTATCGTCAAGACTTCATCTTCAACCTCCAACTCCCAAAGCAACACCAAGATCACCTTCTCCATCTCAAGCAACAACTAATTGTGGATTGAAGCCATCATCTCCTCCTTGGATCAAGCTCCAATTAAACCATCCAAGTGAGTATCTTTACTCACCAAGACTTGATCACTTCCTATTGTACTTATACCTTCATATCTTGTACACACATAACATAAAAATCACATTTTTAGGCCATCAAACCCAAACCCTAGATTCAGTTCTGTACTCTGCTCACGACCACGATTAGTCGACTTAACCTAGGAGCTAGTCGACTAGAACACTTAGCTGAAACTTAACTTTTCTGGAAAACACAGTATTAGTCGACTTACCCCAAATATTAGTCGACTAATCTTCCCTGGAAACAAATCTCAACTCTCTGGAAATCACTATTAGTCGACTCCTGAATCCACCTAGTCGACTAACCCTTCCTGAACCAGAAAACCCCAACTTTCTGTATCACAGACTTAGTCGACTTAAGTATCTGTTAGTCGACTTGACTCTTCTATTAGTCGACTACTCCCTTGACCCTAGTCGACTAACATTTCCTGAATCAGAAACCCAACTCTCTGTTACACAGTTTTAGTCGACTGTACCCTACTGTTAGTCGACTAACCCTTCTATTAGTCGACTATTCTCTTGACCTAGTCGACTAACTTTGTCTGATTGTTATAGTTGATTCCTATCTAAACTTTGGATCTTATGCTTGGTTCAGGTATTTGTATACAGTGCTTCATGACTCGTTACTTGGTGTATATTACTTCTAGTTACTCCATAATTCTATGTTTATGTATTGCCCTGTAATTGCTTGTTTCATTCTTATACTTGTACCTTGCCGTGATACTATTGCTTCCTTATTTTATAGCATGCGTGGCAGACCCTTTGAGGTCGTGAACCCTAAGTTGTTTCTATGTTTCCACTTGCCTTACCTTAATACAGCCTTGTCAGTTATCTATCTCCTTTTAACACATGTATATCACATGACACCTAATATGTTATCACCTGACCAACTGACATGCCACTACCTTGTTAGACCCTCTTGTTAGGTCATGAGTGACCCGGCCAATTATTAATTCTTCGTTATGTTTTATTGCTTGTTATATATTACCACCTTGTCATGCTATCTCTTAAACCAAGCATGATACACTTGACTTTATGATTATCGTGTTTACGGGAACCCTGCCTTGTTTTATGGAACTAAGTGCCACACCATACTCGGTGGGGGCCACCTCTAGAATCCTTTCCCTCAGAGCAAAGTGCCACATGGAACAAAGTGCCACACCACACGGTGGGGGCCACCTCTTGAATCTGTGGGGGCCACCTCTTGAATCTGTAGGGCTATTACTGTTATGTTCACTTATTCCCGTAAACTGATAATCCTTAATAAGCTACAACTTGTATGGGGTATGGGTGGAAGTGATGGATGCCGGAATGTTACCTTGCTTATAGTAGGGGGACGAAATATAGTAGATAACTGTTAGTGGGACCTTGGGCCCACATTAGATGACTGTTAGGGGGACTTGGGCCTCCAAACCGGTTCCAGGTGTATGGAAACTACTATAAGAAGTGTTATCAGTTCTCCATCTACTTCCGACAACGACCCTCGACTTTCTTATATATGGATGTATGTGAGTTGGGATCGATACCGAGACACATACCGAGATATATGGGTCAGACGAGTAATAATAATAATAGGCTCAATTATGGTTATTGTTATGATTATTGTTTCATGTCATAGTCCCTGTTATGACTCATGTTATATTGTGACTCCTACTTTACTTGTTATGATTCCAGTGATGATTCCGGTTTTGATCTTGTCATGATCCTTGTCATTCTTGTTATGCATTCCTTTTTGACTATCATATGGTTTGCAACTCTGATTCTATATGCTTGGGATTACCGTGGCATGAGATAACGGTATATAGATGAGGGTTTCCTTGTTTGGATTATTCCCTCGATGTATTAGTCTCATGGGACCGTGACTTAAGCATATACAATCACTTTTGCTTGTAATCAGCTTTACTTGTATTTTCCGTTTTATGATTATGTTAATACCTGTCCTTATATTCCATACTTGTGTTCTAACCCCTATTCATGTCTCTTAGCCACTTGGCTGTAGCTCATTTATTGTTATATGTCTTGATTCCTTGGATTTGCATATTCAGATTCCGGAGCTTGGATCGAAGTGGAGTTGTCCACCGTAGATCGAGCTCTCCTTAGCGAGCAGGCATCTTAGCTCCAGTTCCTTGCACCTGACTCCTTTTGACTCACGGGATCTTCATCCTACTCGTGAGCATTTTGTCTTCTTATTGTATATTTGACTTTTGGACTTGTTATGATAAAAGACATATGTAATATGTAATGTTTATCATACTGTGATGACTTTGTATCTGTACCTTTATGTTGGCATATGTGTGTATACCACGCTTTGTGTTGCACTCTGATCCTTTCTTGTTGTACTTTATGCTTAGCATATATACGTGGGGGCACTCTCTGACCTACGTATATACGCCGCAGTGACGTCCCCGTATTCGTGGAATCGGGGCGTTACAGGTTGGTATCAGAGCTTAGGCTCTCCCACCTATAGTACAAGCAAGTGGCAAATTCTAGTAGTTTGCTATTGCCAACTACAATGTACAAAGTTATCTAGTCCTTCTTGATTCTACATTTAGTCCTCCTAGATTTCTTCCTTCATATCCTGAAATCCTTCCATTTTTCCAACTCCTTCCAGTCATCTTTAGCCATCCTAGTATGGAGAGGAGATCGGGTCGCAGCAACTCTGGATCAGCATCGAATGGAGCAGCGGGAGAGAATGTGGATATATGAGGGTTATCCAGATGATGATGGAGAATCAGCAACAGCAGACCGAGCTTCTCCGGCAAGAGATAGCAGCACCTAAGGAACAGAGGCCGGGGAACATTTCAGACTTCAGGAGGCTGCAGCCAGCCATATTCACGGGTGGAGAGAAACCCTTGGAGGCTGAGCAATGGCTGACCGACACTTCAGACTTGCTGAATGCAGCCAGAGTTCCACAGGAGAACCAAGTTGAGGTTGCCAAGATTCAACTGAAGGATATAGCCAGGACTTGGTGGCTAGCAGAGGAGGCCAGATTGGAGAAGCCTGTCACTTGGGACACCTTCTCCAAGAGTTTTTACAGCAGATTCTTCCCTGTCACAGCCCAGAAGGACATGGAAGAGCAATTCATCAGACTTCGGCAGGGGAGTAAGTCCGTGGATGAGTATGCCGCGGAGTTTCTCAGATTGAGCCGCTTTGCCCCGTATATGGTGACGGATGAAGAGAAGCGGGCAAGCAGATTTCAGCAGGGATTACAGATGGACCTACAAGTATTCTTGATGCCCCAACAGCTGAAGACATATTCAGAGGTTCTCACCATAGCTCGAGAAGTAGAGCGTGGACTGGAGAAGAAGAAGGAGAATCAGATGAAGAGCCAAGCCAAGAAGAGGCCTTTTGAGTTGATGGATGAGGAGGATGCGGATAGGGCAACCCAGGGCCCGATGATGAAGAGACCATTCCAAACTCCTCTTCCTCAGATCACATGCAATTTCTGCCACAGGCCCGGACACTATAAGAGAGATTGTCGGGTGGCCAATGGATTATGTTTGGCATGTGGGGCAAGAGGTCATGCACTCAGGGATTGCCGGTACAGAAAGTTTGAGCATACGGCACCAGTCAGACCAGCTCTTCCAGCTCCAGCACGTCCAGCTCCAGCACTTCCAGCGCCACCACTGAGGAGGAACCCTGAACCTGTTGATCGAAGAGTTCCATTTCCACCCCAACGGTATGATCATCAGCAGAGAGGAATGAGAGCCAGAGCAGATCAGGGCAGAGGCTAAGTTCACTTCATGGCAGTAGAGACCTCAGGCGATGCAGCAGAGTGGGAAGACCAGTATCCAGATCAGGAGCCTTAGAATATCATGGTAACCACTACCCCATTTCTTGTATTTGAGTTGGTTATCTTTCTTAATATTTTTCCATTGTCATTCTATCATTGTTCATTCTAGTCCTTCTTGTGTTTATCTTATTCTCTGTTTTGGTTTTATGAAGCCTTTATTCGTGCCCTTGTCCCCTTCGTGTTCAATTTATCACCTTAACGAAATTGCGAGGACGCAATTTTTTGTAAGGTGGGTGGATTGTAATACCCCGTTCCCAGAATACGTACTTAGTTGCGTATTCAGATTTTCGATCGTATTTTTTCGACTTGTTTCCTGTATTTATGCTGTTTTATGAATTCCTTATATGATTGTTTTGTCTTGGATTTGGATTCGTGGACTCGGAGTCAGCCCTAGTCTGAACCGAGGGCCCGATCATAGTATATTCTTCGATCTAGTCTTTCTGATATGTAGATTTGACCGATTTCAGTTTTAAACGTTATTTTCCAATGTATTAGGTTTTCCATGATTTCCTAGATTTTTCTGGAATTAAAATGAATTTCTTCAAAACCGGTGTCGGCCAGTGCCGCTGACCGATTCCTGGATTTTTAATTCTCAAATTGTTTGGAATTTCATGATGATCCTTTAGACATAATTACTTAGAATCATATTTCTTATTTACATTCTTTTTCTGAGAATTTTATGATTTTATGAAAATTCTTTCGGAGTCGGTAGGTAGCTGATTCCAGGATTTTTAGTTTCAAAACTATAAAGTATTTCTTCAAACGGATTTCACTATTGGTCTTTATATATTATTATTGATTTTTGATAATTATTTCGAGTCGATCCGAGATACTTGAATTTCGGACGATTCCGGCATTTTCCGAATTGATTTCCACATCTTTGACTTTAACCCGGGTATCTGTCTATTCAGCAGTTTCATTTTGGTCCAAGAGAAAATATCTCTTTATCATTTCATTTCTTTCTTTTCCTATTCCTTTCCTTCCTCCACAAATCAAAGCTTTTCCAAAATCCCAATTTTCCAATTTCCCACCTTCTCCAATTTCCACCTCATTTCCCACTCACTTTCCATCTAATCCCACTCATTCTCTCTCTCTCCCATAGCCGGCCAAGTGGCCAGGTGAGGGACACCTCACCCCTCCCTTTTTGCAAAAACCCCCATCACATCTACCTTATTTCACCCCCTTTACAAAATCCCAATCATATATATAAATTCCCTTTACACTTCACTCCACTTTCTTCCTCACTTCACCAAAAGAGAAATCCTCTTCACCAAGATCCCTCCTCCCTCTCAAGACTTCAAGGGCTTCATCTAGGGCATCGTCAAGACTTCATCTTCAACCTCCAACTCCCAAAGCAACACCAAGATCACCTTCTCCATCTCAAGCAACAACTAATTGTGGATTGAAGCCATCATCTCCTCCTTGGATCAAGCTCCAATTAAACCATCCAAGTGAGTATCTTTACTCACCAAGACTTGATCACTTCCTATTGTACTTATACCTTCATATCTTGTACACACATAACATAAAAATCACATTTTTAGGCCATCAAACCCAAACCCTAGATTCAGTTCTGTACTCTGCTCACGACCACGATTAGTCGACTTAACCTAGGAGCTAGTCGACTAGAACACTTAGCTGAAACTTAACTTTTCTGGAAAACACAGTATTAGTCGACTTACCCCAAATATTAGTCGACTAATCTTCCCTGGAAACAAATCTCAACTCTCTGGAAATCACTATTAGTCGACTCCTGAATCCACCTAGTCGACTAACCCTTCCTGAACCAGAAAACCTCAACTTTCTGTATCACAGACTTAGTCGACTTAAGTATCTGTTAGTCGACTTGACTCTTCTATTAGTCGACTACTCCCTTGACCCTAGTCGACTAACATTTCCTGAATCAGAAACCCAACTCTCTGTTACACAGTTTTAGTCGACTGTACCCTACTGTTAGTCGACTAACCCTTCTATTAGTCGACTATTCTCTTGACCTAGTCGACTAACTTTGTCTGATTGTTATAGTTGATTCCTATCTAAACTTTGGATCTTATGCTTGGTTCAGGTATTTGTATACAGTGCTTCATGACTCGTTACTTGGTGTATATTACTTCTAGTTACTCCATAATTCTATGTTTATGTATTGCCCTGTAATTGCTTGTTTCATTCTTATACTTGTACCTTGCCGTGATACTATTGCTTCCTTATTTTATAGCATGCGTGGCAGACCCTTTGAGGTCGTGAACCCTAAGTTGTTTCTATGTTTCCACTTGCCTTACCTTAATACAGCCTTGTCAGTTATCTATCTCCTTTTAACACATGTATATCACATGACACCTAATATGTTATCACCTGACCAACTGACATGCCACTACCTTGTTAGACCCTCTTGTTAGGTCATGAGTGACCCGGCCAATTATTAATTCTTCGTTATGTTTTATTGCTTGTTATGTATTACCACCTTGTCATGCTATCTCTTAAACCAAGCATGATACACTTGACTTTATGATTATCGTGTTTACGGGAACCCTGCCTTGTTTTATGGAACTAAGTGCCACACCATACTCAGTGGGGGCCACCTCTAGAATCCTTTCCCTCAGAGCAAAGTGCCACATGGAACAAAGTGCCACACCACACGGTGGGGGCCACCTCTTGAATCTGTGGGGGCCACCTCTTGAATCTGTAGGGCTATTACTGTTATGTTCACTTATTCCCGTAAACTGATAATCCTTAATAAGCTACAACTTGTATGGGGTATGGGTGGAAGTGATGGATGCCGGAATGTTACCTTGCTTATAGTAGGGGGACGAAATATAGTAGATAACTGTTAGTGGGACCTTGGGCCCACATTAGATGACTGTTAGGGGGACTTGGGCCTCCAAACCGGTTCCAGGTGTATGGAAACTACTATAAGAAGTGTTATCAGTTCTCCATCTACTTCCGACAACGACCCTCGACTTTCTTATATATGGATGTATGTGAGTTGGGATCGATACCGAGACACATACCGAGATATATGGGTCAGACGAGTAATAATAATAATAGGCTCAATTATGGTTATTGTTATGATTATTGTTTCATGTCATAGTCCCTGTTATGACTCATGTTATATTGTGACTCCTACTTTACTTGTTATGATTCCAGTGATGATTCCGGTTTTGATCTTGTCATGATCCTTGTCATTCTTGTTATGCATTCCTTTTTGACTATCATATGGTTTGCAACTCTGATTCTATATGCTTGGGATTACCGTGGCATGAGATAACGGTATATAGATGAGGGTTTCCTTGTTTGGATTATTCCCTCGATGTATTAGTCTCATGGGACCGTGACTTAAGCATATACAATCACTTTTGCTTGTAATCAGCTTTACTTGTATTTTCCGTTTTATGATTATGTTAATACCTGTCCTTATATTCCATACTTGTGTTCTAACCCCTATTCATGTCTCTTAGCCACTTGGCTGTAGCTCATTTATTGTTATATGTCTTGATTCCTTGGATTTGCATATTCAGATTCCGGAGCTTGGATCGAAGTGGAGTTGTCCACCGTAGATCGAGCTCTCCTTAGCGAGCAGGCATCTTAGCTCCAGTTCCTTGCACCTGACTCCTTTTGACTCACGGGATCTTCATCCTACTCGTGAGCATTTTGTCTTCTTATTGTATATTTGACTTTTGGACTTGTTATGATAAAAGACATATGTAATATGTAATGTTTATCATACTGTGATGACTTTGTATCTGTACCTTTATGTTGGCATATGTGTGTATACCACGCTTTGTGTTGCACTCTGATCCTTTCTTGTTGTACTTTATGCTTAGCATATATACGTGGGGGCACTCTCTGACCTACGTATATACGCCGCAGTGACGTCCCCGTATTCGTGGAATCGGGGCGTTACAAAATGGCTACGTGTGTACTTCTTCTTCCTGATGAAGCTATCAAAACGCTTGTACCACTGTCTAGGGGACTGCTTCAATCCGTACAGCGACTTCTTTAGCTTGCATACAAACTCTTCCTTCCCTGCAGTTTTGTAACCTGTGGGCTGTGTCATATAGATCTCCTCCTCAAGATCGCCGTGGAGAAAGGCGGTCTTCACATCAAGTTGGTCAAGGTCCAACTCATTTTGCGCAACCAAGGCCAATAGAATACGAATTGACGAGTGTTTAACTACCGGGGAGAACACCTCGTTATAGTCAATTCCTTCCCTCTGAGCGTAGCCTTTAGCCACCAACCTTGCCTTGTAGCGCACTGCATCTTCTTGGAGAGATCCTTGCTTCTTAGCAAACACCCACTTGCATCCTATGGCCTTCTTCCCTTTGGGCAACTTGGTGAGTTCCCATGTGTTGTTCTTGTAGAGAGATTGCATCTCTTCATTCATGGCCTCTTTCCACATCCTTGCTTCCGAACTGATCTCAGCTTCTCTGAAAGTAGATGGAATAGCCTCCTCAACAACTGGAAGTGCATACGCGACGACCATATCAGTGGTGAGCCAACCTGGTCTCCTAGTGTTTCTCCGTGGTCTTTCAACTGCAGTAGGATCTGGAACAGTACCCATGACCTGCTCCTGACCCTCTTCAACATCTTCAGCATCTTCTTCAACTGCTCGATCACCACCCTGTGTCACCTTAGGAATGATTCGAACTAATACTGAATCCTCTAGAGATGGTGGATCTGCATCAATCTCCACCTGCTGCAATAGCTCCTTGGTCTTGCTGGTCTCCACCTGCTGAGAGACCGTAGGCTTCATCAAAGAAGCCTCATCAAACGTGACATCCCTGCTGAGTATGAACTTGTTGTCCTTTTGGTCCCAAATCTTGAACCCCTTGGTTCCTCGCTTGAAGCCAACGAACACCCCTTTCTTTGCCCTTGGGTCCAACTTGTCTTCTCTGACATGGTAGTAGGCTGGACATCCAACACCCGTAGCAAATCATAGTCCCCAGCAGCTTTTCCTGACCAAGCTTCAAGAGGAGTCTTCCCCCCTATTGCAGACGACGGCAACCTGTTCACAAGATGGCATGCATACGCCGAAGCTTCAGCCCAAAACTTCTTTGACAGTCCTGCATTGGATAACATACACCGAACCTTCTCTAGCAAAGTTCGGTTCATCCTCTCAGCCACCCCATTTTGTTGCGGAGTCTCTCTTACCGTGAAGTGTCTCTCTATGCCCTCATCAAGGCATAGCTGTAGGAAAGGATCTGATTTGTACTCTCCTCCATTATCAGAACGGAGGACCTTGACCTTCCTTCCCGTGCTTCTCTCCAGATTAGCCTTCCACTTCACGAACAGTTCTAGGACTTCATCTTTGTGTCGCATAGTGTACACCCAACAGCGCCTAGAATAATCATCGATGAACGACACAAAATAGTGGTTACCTCCAATCGATGCAGTCTTGGTTGGTCCCCATACATCCGTGTGAACATACTCAAGAATACCTTCTGTGCAGTGTGAAGCTGTGCCAAACTTCACCTTGGTCTTCTTGCCGATGATGCAATGTTCACAGAGATCCAACTTGCAGGTCTCAGCACCCTTCAGCAACCCTTTCCTCACAAGAGCTTGCAATGATTTCTCCCCTGCATGTCCCAGCCTCATGTGCCACAGCCGGGTAGAATCTTCTTTATGACTGGTAGAAGCTGCCACCTGCCCTGTCACAGTACTACCCTTCAAGTAGTACAAGTTGTTCCGGCGATCGGCCTTCAACACCACCATCGAACCCTTTGTCATTTTAAGAACTCCCTCCTTAATAGACACTCCAAGGCCCAATGATTCCAAAGCTCCTACAGAAATCAAGTTCCTCTTCAACCAAACCTCACTTCTTTCAGCTCCCTCACCATCCCATCAAACATCCTGATTGGAATAGTGCCAACACCCGCCATGATGCACAGATGATCATCGCCCATGACGACCGAACACCCCTCCAACTTCTCAAAACTGGTAAACCAGTCTCGATTAGGACATACATGATATGTTGCACCTGTGTCCAAGATCCACTCGTTTTCACCCGAGTAGCCTATGACGGGAGTAGTAACTGAAAAAGAGAACACTGAAGAATCTGAATCTGATCCATATGCCTGTGATTTTCTGCTTGCAGTATTTACCACTTTTGCAAGATTTGCTTCAGA
Source organism: Agave tequilana (assembly GCA_038442645.1). Taxonomy (NCBI): domain Eukaryota; kingdom Viridiplantae; phylum Streptophyta; class Magnoliopsida; order Asparagales; family Asparagaceae; genus Agave; species Agave tequilana. The sequence goes on along the minus strand of JAVJIF010003599.1, from coordinate 93,692 downwards.
CTTTGATTCTTTCTTCTTTCCTTGAACTTTGGACAGTCTACCTTTCAGTGCCCAATCTCTCTGCAGAGAGCGCACTGATTTCTCTTGAGATCCCTGAAGCCCGGCCTGGACTTCGATCTTCCTATAACCTCCTTGCCCTTCCTCGATGAACTTCTGCCCCTTACTTCCAGTGCCTCCGCCGATGAGCTTGACATTGAAGGATGTCTCTCCTTCTTCCTCGTCTCATAACTCGACAGTGCAGACGACACCTCATCATAATCTAAGGTCTGCCTTCTATTGATGAAGGTCAGAGTGAATGTCTCATACTCCTCTTCAGGGAGTGAGTTCAGAAAGATGATCGCCTTATCTTCCTCATCTATAATGACATCCACGTTTACCAAGTCTGTAAGAAGCTTCGTATATCGGTTGATGTGCTCATTTACTGTGCTCCCCTTCTTCATTCGAAAACTATACAGCTTACTCTTAAGCTGCAACCTTGACTCAACACTCTTGGTCAGGTATTTCTTTGCAAGGGTATCCCACAGCTTCTTTGCTGACGTCTCATGTTGTGCAAGATATTTTATGTCTTGCGACAAACATGAACGTATCAAGCCACATGCCGACCTGTTCATCTTCGCCCACTCTTCATCAGTGGTCGTGCTCTTCTTCCTCTCCAATAGGAGAGTGTCCTCGAGGTTCGATGCATTCAGCGCATCCATAACCTCGCATCTCCACATACCGAAGTTATTAGTACCATTGAACTTAACAACTTCAATCCTTGGGTGAGAGTTCATTGTCTTAACAGATGCAATTTCTTCTGCCATTGAGATTTCTCTGATCCTCTATCTATGCGGAAGAACAACCAACTGGAAATAGATCTCCACTCAGATAAAAATTAGATTTTTACCTGTCCCTTGAAACCCTAGATTGAGTTTCTCACCGGATCTACTCCACCACAGATTCAACGAGCCCTCCTTGCGTCCTTCTGAGATCGACACACGATCTCCTCGAACACCAATACCTCTGATCTGAGATCGACACACGATCTCCACCGGATCAGATCTCGAGCCCTTCGAATCCTCAGAAACCCCAAGCGCAACCTGGAAGTTCTGATACCACTTGTTGTGCGCCGATGACAACAACCAATAGAGAATTTCACAAATCTCCAAGCACAAAGAACACCCAAATGACAAAAGAAGAACACACAATCTCAAACACACGATTTAACGAGGTTCGGCCTCAACGCCTACGTCCTCGGGGCAATCCAATGGAGAGATTAATTACTAGGAAGATGTTTACAATTGCTAATAGCCTCTTTGAATGCAAGAGAGCTCCAGCAAAAACCCTTTTCGCAGGCACTTAACCCTAGAAAATTAACAACAGACTTAAATATCCAGATTTTCGGAACAGCAGATTTCCGCCCAAACCCGACTGTCGGTCGACCGACCTCCACCTCGGTTGACCGGTCGGTCGCCCGAAAACAACAGAGAGTTGGGCACTTACAGTCAGGGAATTGCGGTCGACTGACCGGTCGACCGCCTCTGGACCCTGTGCATGCTGTGCATGTCGGTCGACCGACCGGTCGACCGACCTGCATGTTTTTCTGCTGCTGCTATTTCCTGCTGCTGTCCCCTTTGCCTTTCGTCATCGACTTCCTTGGCGATCACTTCGACAACCCTTGGCAATCCTGTCAATTCCTTGGCAATATCCTCTCTTTCCAACAGTTCTGTCATTTGGTGGTTGGTTCCTTATTTTTCCTTTCAATTCTTGTTTTGTTTTTTTTGAGTGAATAGGGTTCTTGGCCATCGCCACCTCAGTTTTGCAGAAGATTTAAGCTGCAGTTGTATTTTTTAAACCCACTTTTGTGGCAAATTCGTGGTATTAATTTGAAGGTCCGTCATTTTTTGACGGAAAACAAAATATGTAATATTGTGACATTGGGCTATTTTCTGCTTGATGCAGTACAAGAGTGGATGTAACTGAAGGTTGCTGCGAAGGTTCTCTTTATCAACTTGAATTTACCAAAGGGTGTTTATGACGTATTCTTGCTTCAGCTTTTAGGACTCCGCCACCATGTTGAGGTGCGGCGTCTGTTTTCTGTCAATTTTGGTTTACTATCAATTATTGATTTATTGCATTTTTTTAATCATATTGCTTCTTTCAGTAGAAAAATGAAATTAATATAAAAATATTGATTGGAAAGTTGTTAGTGTCACAGTGAGTAACAATGATTTATTGTGCAATATCTCACAATTTCTTTTTTAATTTTATGTGGAAGGGCACTTTTGCATCAAATAACTGGAATGAATTTGGCTATGTGCGTGGTGTCTTCAAAAGCTCTCTGCCTATTCGGCACCAGTATCTATATTTTAGAGATTTAGACACTCTTTAAATTCCATGTTTAACTTCCATTGGAGAGATCTGGATGATGATTTTTGTATTGTTCATATCTTTGCTTATTTTCTCGGTTACCATTGTCATTTGTTGAGATATATAAATGGTCTGAATGGCCCAAGAGTTCTGAATGGTAATGTTTGGGTTACAGAGCCATGGATCACAATGAAGCATCGTTTGCTGCTGCTGCTCCTTAGAATGCAACACATACAATCGAGAACTTTTCACTCCTCCCAGCTGTGCTGCTTGCAGCCCTCGTCCCCACATCATGAAAGGTAGCCTACATGGGAATGAGCCCATTTGGTCTCTCTCTCTCTCTCTCTCTCTCTCTGTGGTGGGTGGGTCAAAATGACTGATGGCTGATGCCGCCAATGCAAACTGGTATCAACTGAGGAAGGGTGGCACTCTCATATTGATCCCATAGATATTCAACCCAGAATTTATTTCTTCCAGAAGTAATGTAATGTGAACTCAATGACTTTATGTTGCATTATTATTTGTTCATTGACATTAATGAAATAGAATAGGTTGAATGTTTCCATCCTTTCTAGTAACGCAACAAATCCACAGCTAGCTATTTTCGTGAAGTTTAAGTTTCTGTTTTTTTTTTTTCAAAGATTAAATGGTGAACCCTTAGAGTCCCCGTGTTTCATTTATAAGCTTTTAATGAAAACAACACTTCAAATATGTTTGACAAAGCATAAAGTCCTCTTGAACTAACTAGATTGTTTGCACCCGTAGGTGCTGGAGGAAAATGGATACAAAAATACAGCTGAAGCTAGGTGCCCAATAACATCGAACCCTCCCTGATACAAAATACAGGTTAAAACCTTTAGCAAAAGTCAGGTTAAAACCTAAACACTAAAAATTAGGAGTTCAAAATGTCACCAGTCATATGATGTCAGCTTCGGTGTCGTCTCCCCTGCCTTGTGTCTCCTCTGAATGGTCGATAGACTGCGTTAATCATTGTGATCCTCCCTCTGAGTGAGAGTAGTTTTCCTCTCCATTCTGTAATCACTTCTGTATCCTATCAATGAGTGGTCTTCATTATAGCTTGTTAAGCCTGCCTATTGTAAGTGACAATCCTAAGTATGTAATCGATAGTCTCTGAACCAGACAGTTAACAGCCAGTGAGAGAAGGAAGCTATTCACTGGGATTTTTCCAAACAAGAACAGAGAGCTCTTCTGGTAATTGATTTTTAGACCAGACCACTTCTCATAGCATAGTAGAACCCGTTTAAAAACCATCACCTGTGATAGACATTCCTTCCCAAAAATTAGTGTGTCATCCAGTTAATGTAAGTTGATTACCGCATTCGTGTCATCTTGGCATCCCAAGCCCTTAACGAGGCCTTCTTCCAGACACTTGTCAATCATGTGGTGAAGTTCGTTAGCCATGAGCACAAAGATCAAAGGAGAGAGGGGTCCCCCTGCCTATGACCCCTCTTACGGGAAATCTCCCATCCTTAGATGCCATTCACAGTACTATCACTTTTGCTGATCGCAATCAAAGCCTAATCCAAGAGATTCATGCAGATGAGAAGCCTTGAGAGTATAAGGTTTCCAGGATGTAGTCCCATTCCACCGTGTTGTATGCCTTTTCAAAATTGAACTTCAACATGAAGCCCGAGACCTTTTTCCTCTTGGTGAATTGGATAACTTCCTGAGTGGTCGTTATCGAGTCTAGAATACTTTTGCCTTTCAAGAATCCTGTTTGATGGCCATTATTATGTCCCCTAACACATCCTTAGTCTGTTTGCCAACACCTTGAAAATAATCTTTACTGAGGCATTCTGCACACTAATAGACCTGAAGTCTCCTACTTCCTTTGCTTTGCCTTTTTCTGGGATGATCATATCATGTGTATAATTTAATCTATCTAATTGGAGGATCCCCTCATGCGAGCTCTTCATAAGTCTGATGATTTCTAATTTCACGATGTCCCAAAACTTATAGTAGAAGAAAACAGGGAAGTGATCAGGACCTGGTGTTTTATCCGCCCCAAACCCCATATCGCCACTTTGATTTCCTCCTCAGAGAATGGTTTGCTAATCTCCGCAGTTTTTCTACCCCACCCCTCAACCGATTTTGGCTGTCCAGGAAGCAGCAAAGCCATCTTTGAACGGGCTTAGGATCGAAGATTTTCTTAAAATGCTCCTGAAAGGCCCCTTTAGATTCTTCATCCTCTATAATTTCTCCTTGGAATTCCAGTCAATTGATCGTGTTATTTCTTTTTCTCATGTTAGTAGTTTTGTGGAAGAAAGTAGTATTAAGACCCCCCTGCTTAACCCAATTCAGCCTAACTAGCCACATTATCTCCTCTTTTTGTAAATTTGTTGAATTCAAACTCGTAGAGTTTGCAGGTTTGCTAACTCCTCCTGGTTTAACCCCCCTCTTCTTGGGTCCAAGATGTAAATTTGACCCATAATCTCTTTTAATGTTGAGGACGGATCGAAAGAACATTGTTCACACTTCCTTAGAGCCTTCCAGTGGCATCTAAGTTTATTGGACAGAATGTGAACGACATCTAGACGTTCAACATGGATTTCTCAACTATCCTTAATGATTGTCCCAAATTCAGGGTCTTCCAGCCACATTTTTTCGAAATGAAATATTTTTGATTTAGCGACCACGATCTCTCTAGGGTCAAGGCATAGCGGAGCATGGTCAGAGGTGGGTCTAAGTAGGGTGCATACGTAGCCAACAGGAAATGTGTTTCCCATTCTGCTGAGACAAGAAACCTATCGGGTCTAGCCAAGATTGGTTTATCTTGGAGATTTGACTAAGTGAAAGATCGATCAGTAATAGGTAGGTCTATAGGTTCAGCCTGGTTTGTCACAGAATTAAACTCATGACGATCTCGACCATTTCCTTTTACCCATTTTCGTTCATTAATATAACAGATAGTCTCTGTTACACAAACAATGTCCGCTTTTGCCCCTATAATAGTTTCCATCGTCATACGGCGTTTCACAAGTTTTCCAAGCCCCCTCATATTCTAAAATAGGACAATCATTGACTAACAATATCGTCCTTCCCTCAGCCCAAGACCCCTAGTGCAATTCCTGCCCACCCTTGTGTACCTCCTTTGCTCGAGTGACTCCTTCCCCCAAATCAATGACCCTAGCATTCTCGAAAATCTTCGCATTATTAAGCAAGTTAATTTGAGAGGCCAGATCATCTCCCACCTTTAACCTGCATGTATGAGTAATGAAAAGTAGGAATTATCTGACATGCAACTAAAAATAGAAATAGGATGGATACCTACACGCGATAGGTAGAAGTCGTGTGTGCGAGTGATCATGTTGCCAACGGAGTTTCTATCCCTCTAGAGAAACTATTGTCTCAGACTCTCTCAGGGTCACCTATCCACATGAAGAGGCCTCCTTATCTCGTCAATGTTGGGCTCTGCCTGGGATGATGTCCTTCTGCGGTACTGGTTTATCCAAATCGTTGTCCCCGGTTTGTTTTTTGACCTGGAAAGTAGTGGATTTAGACTGACCTCTAGAACCCCGGTGGTGGAGACATCTTCAGGCGTCCCTGGTCCAGCATCCCCTTCAGCACCCTCGCCTCCACTGTTATGGCCGTCCGCCTCCTTCTCGGGATTCCCGACGACCTCAACCGCACGCCGTTTTGTCTCTGTCGCAGACGTGTTGCAGGGTCCGACGTGGGCTACTTCTCACTAGGCCTATTGTTGAAGAGTTGGCCCATATAAATTTTGAATTCTATTTGAAAATACCTATGTAGGCCTTAAGAAACCCATTCTTTATTTTCTTCATTAAACAACGACCGGGGAAACCGGGCTGCTGGGGACAGGCCTAACTAGGGATAGGCGAAGATGATCAGGCTCCACTCTAGAGGAGTACAAATAGGATTCAGATTCTATTCAATGAAGGTTTGTCTCTAAAGGTTGAAGGATTTAGAATTCTTTTAGATCAAAGAGATTAACTCCAAATAAGATTGATCAAGATTCTTCAAGTATCCAATGGTCAAGATCATCTCATAGTCTAAATAGAAGTTGTATTATAAAATTCTATAAATAAAAGTTGTAACCCATCATTGTATATAAATCTCAAGCAAAGGGATCAGAAAAAACCAAGAAAGAAAGGAGCAAGGTGAAAGTTCATAGAGAGAAGGTATACTCTTATAATTTAGGTTTAAATTCAAGGGAAAGGTGAATACTCTTGTGGAATTAAGAGGAAGGTTAGATCTCTTTGTATCAAGTTTATTAATAAAACTCTCTCAAGTTCTCTCCCCATGAACGTAGGCCAAGTTTGGGCTGAATCACGTTAAATCCTCGTACTATTTCTTATTATTCTTTTATCTAGGTATTGCTAGTTTGCTTTACAATAGTTTTCTTTTTGCAAGTATCATCATATTATCAAATTTCACAAATGTCGATCTTGAGAGTAATAATTGGTATCATAGCGCCGATTTGTTACAACAATTGGTATTAGAGTTAAAGGTTGACGAAGGGCAATATGTTGAAGATAGGAAGTTCTACGATAAAGTTCGATGTTAAAAAGTTCAATGGTAAAGAAAACTTTAATTTATGATAAAAGAGGGTGAAGGCATTGCTAGTACAATAGGGTCTTCACAAGACCTTGCAGGGAAAGTCACCAAAATATACAGGTATGTCAAATGAGAATTAGGAGGAGATGAATCTAAAGGGGCAAGCATGATCCAATTATGTCTCGCAGACGAGATTGTATATAATGTGATGGATGAAGAAATGGTTATAGAATTGTAATCAAGGTTAGAGACATTGTATATGACGAAAGCCTCTCAACCAAGTTGTATCTCAAGAAACAACTATATGGGCTATGTATGTGTAGAGGTGAATTCTCAGAAGAAATTTATCTACACTTTAAATTGTTAACTTGGATCCAAGAGAGAGTAGAAGAAAGAATCACAAAGACTCGGATTTTACGTGGAACCCAATTTAGGAAAAATCACGGGAAGGAGGAGAATTCACTATTTTTCAGAGGATTATAATGGATTCTACAGAGAACAACTCTGCTCTTCTTTTTAGATATCACCAGTTCAAAAAATATATATCTACATGTCCCCTCTCGTATCTTATATACCCGGGGGTTACTGTTGATGATGCGAGTCATGCAGAATTCAATAATAGCATGATCTACACGTTGCGATTTCTCGTAAAGACCTGAATTGTGCCTTTGATTGCGAGAGTGATATCTGCTTATTTTTGTAACTACTTGCATTGAAATATAGATCGTGGACCATGTTGAAAATATGAAATGACCTAGTGACGTTACAGACTCCCCAAATATAGGCGGTATTTGATGGAAGCTGTTGTAGAGGTTATCTTGCTCAGGTCGGGGGAACTAACTTCGGGAGGATGATCATCCTCAGGAGAGTTAATTTTCTCGGGAGAGGAGAATGGTCTCAGGAATGTATGGACGCTGTTCTTGCTCGGAGGTTTTCCTCGTGAGTGCCTTCGGGAAATTCTGAAGTGAGAGATATGTGTCTGAATTCTGGCATGGATTAGATTTTGACCACTACAGATGCCCACTTCCTTTTTCTCCCGACTTCGAGGGAAAATAAAGGAGCGGAATGAATATCTCCTGGCTCGAAAAGTTAAGGCATCGCTTGTTATCTGAAGGGTCTTGGTCTATACTTATTTAGTACTCTGAGGCCCCCATGTAAACTGGTGAAGACAGCTGAATAATTAATGACCCAAATCTTGACTTCATAATGGAGATCATGTGGCAAGATTGAATCAAATCCAATTGATTTGACATGCCAAAAAATTCGAGATTCAAAACCATCTCTGCAGATGTGAAAGTTTTGAATTGAGGTGATTTGACTTTTGCATCTATAAATAGAAAGTATTTTGGAAGTGAGTGGCCCATCTCCAGAAGGCTCTGTCTGCCTGCTGATATTTCTTGCTCTGGTGGATTGAGTTGCTATTCCTTCTTCACTCGATGGAAGAAGAAGATGGAGAGGATGCCAATAATGAAGACGGTGGATGCGTCGTATCGGTCCCCTTGCCATGTAATTTTGGTTCTCGTGATGACCTGGTCATGGAATTTCGGTTCTCGTGACAAGGTCTTGCTTTTGGGAAGGGAGGCCATGATTCTTGCTTCTATCTGGTCGGTCCGCCTGATCTTTGATCAGGGCAAATTGTACGAGAGTTGGGTCTCATGCCCGCTCTTTCCTTATAATGTGTAGGATGCAGTAGCGAAAGATGCGCTTGATGATGGGGACGGTCCCTTGTATGGTCGTCTGTACTCTTGTTGAACGTCATTACTTTGCCGGTGGGAGTTTTTCCTTGTGGCCTAGCGACTGCTAGGGTTGCATGGGGGTATTCCTTGGGATTGCTGTCGAAAAAACACCTCACCTGCTTTCGCTTCGGGTTCATCTTCGACGTCAGGATGCTTGGCGTGATATCATCACTGTCTTGCTCGTCATGAATGGAATTGTTTAGCTGCCTTGGAGGCGTGCTTTACTCAGGGAGGAGGCGATTCTCCACTCGGGAAACTTCTATTATTGTGCAAGAATCTTCTTAGGCTTCCCTCGGGGACTGCAGACGGTGGCGTAAACAATAAGATTGCGCCTACACGAAGCGCTCCCTGATCGAAGGATCTTTGTTCGCTTCAGCATCATGAATTTTGGCGAGTTTGAGTCAAGACATGTTTATCTGTATTTCTTTTTCAAAAAAACAAATACAAACATGTAATAGACTTTGTGTCACTCTTGTAAGATGTAATCGAGTATGTAAATGAATGGACGTAAATGGAAAAATTTTATAATGCTAGTACCACAATTTTGGAATGAAAGTTAGATCTTGCCTGCTTTGTCTTATGAAATGATCATGCCCCTTCGGAGGTTTGATTTTATGACGGCAAGAACATAACCTGTATGCAGTACCGTCTTCAGAGAGAGTCTTCGTCTCCGTGCTTACAGACATTTGCCCTTCGAGCAAAGGCTTCGGTTGTGGAGTGATCAGGGTCGAGAGGCGCTAGTCTCCGAGTGAGATAAGGGCTTCTGTCGCGGAGCTGATGGGAGCTCGGGGGCTGATGTTGGTGCTATTATTCTGGAGCGGAGGTTTTCCTTCTCGGAAAGCACAAGCATAAGGTTCCGATGGGGAGCCCTCAGCTGCGGAGTTCGACAGACAATTGCTCAATTGGGGATGAGCCTTCTGGGGGCAGTTGTCCAATTGAAAATGAGCATTTGGAACCCAGAGATTGGTATTTGTACTATGATTTTTGAGCAGGGATTTCCCTTCTCGGAATACAAACAAGCTGGTAGTAACTCAATAGGGGATGAACCTTCCAGATGGTACTTGCCTGATTGGGGATGAGCCATGGCAGTTGCTCGGTGGGAATGAACCTTCCGGATGGTAGTTTCCCACCGGGGATGAGCCATGGCAGTTGCCCAGTGGGGATGAATTTTTCGGATAGTAGTTGCCCACCGGGGATGAGCTGTAAGGGTGGTAGTTGCCTAATTGGGGATGAGCCTCTCAGAGGGCAGTTGCCCAATCAGGGACGAGCCTGAGAGATCGCCCGGAGGCGTATGCTTGTGTAACTGTTCTCGAGTGGGGCCTCCCTTCTTGAAACAAACAAATAAAGGTTTCTGTGTGGAGGGAACCTTCAGCCACGGAGGAACAGTAGCTTAAGTAGGGATAGTTCAGAATGTTACCTGAAATGGATGCTCGTGTTGTAGTTCTCGAGTGGGAATTTCCCTCCTCGAAACATTCAAATAGGAGTCTCTGTGGAGACGTGCTTGCGGGTAGGCCACATGAGGGCCGTGAGAAGACGGAGAGATCCTGTTGAGGATGTAGAAAGTCGGGGGCCAAAAGTCAAAGCCCGCCGGATCTCGAGTAGGGGAGTCCCTTCTCGGAGGTTTTGCTATGACTCTGGAGAATAGAGCTTGTAGGCTAGCCAAGATGGAGCCGATGAGCAGGTTCCGGCGGACCTTAGAAGGATATCGAAAAACTGTTAAGAATGCATTTTTATTGTATAACTCAAAACTACATAAGAGTAAATGAAATACAAGGGTTTTTTTTTATGAATTAGAGGAACTTTCTTCTTTCATTTTTTGGGTTGGTGTTTAGTCAATCATTCTGTACTGAGTGATCATGTGCTGCAGTTGACTCAGAGACGGAATCTCCAACCGTCTTTCTGCCTTAGAGGAGGCTCCGGCTACAAGGATGTACTCTCACAGATAGCCCTGTTGGACAAGATCTTCAAGATACTTGCGGAGACACCGACATTGAGAAGTTCAGTGTCCTTTGTTGTTATGGAAGGAACAATAGTCTCTCACTTAGGAGCGAGCAAGGTCACACGTGTTTGCCTCCAGACGCTTCACCCAGAGTTGACCATTAATGGCTTCGAAGATGACTTGAATCGAGAGCTTCAGCGGGGTGAAGCTGTTAGATATCTGGTAAGTTTGGGTTGGCCCTGCTGAGGGTACGGGAACGGTTGCTTCTTGCAAGCTTTCTGTCTGCATCCATGGAAGTCAATGGAGGGATTTACGTGTTGCGGCTTTGGTTTGTTCCTTCTTCGCAGCGGTTGAAAGATAGGTAGCAGAGTTTTTCATTGCCTCCTTCAATTGGATGTATGGTTGGGGCTCGATATAGGATTTTGCTCCAACGTGAGACATTGTATTTAACCAGATACTTGTACAGTGAGTGAGTGATTTGTAGCCCACTGATGAATGCTAAGGTGGAAGCGTCTTCACTGCAATTGTGTACTTTGACTAGCTGATTCTAAAAGTAGCAAATGTTCATCTTGAGACTGTCGGAGGACCTCATCTTCATAGAGAGGAGGTGATGGCTGAAAAGTCACCTAGAGGGGGGGTGAATAGGTGACGATGCTAATCTAGTGAACTTAATGCAGAATTTAAAAACTAATTGCAATTACTATAAAGATGCACACACAAGGAAGTACAAGATATAACAATTTGCACAAAGTAAAGAGAGAGAGCAAGAGTCAATGGATCAAGCGCAAACAAAGAGATATGTTCTGAGGTTCGAGCACCCAGCTCTACATCCCCGCCTTCACCCAGAAGGATTTTAAGTCCACTAGCTTGTCCACAAAGGACTCCCACAAAGGGAACCTCCACCGAGGATTTGGGGCAATCACAATACAAGGAGTACCCAACTCCTCTCCTAACAAACACGACCTCCTCCTTGAGGCACTCCTCCAATCCGACAAACAATCACCTCACAACTTGAGGGATTAGCACCAAGCTTACACAAAACACCTCACAACCCAAGTTGCACAACCTCCTCAACACAATGAGGGAAATGGCACAAAGCAAGAATTGGGTTTACAACTTAGTGGTTTCAAACAACAACCACAAAACAATCTCTTTTTCTCACACAAAATCCTATAGAGAAGATAGTAGATTTTAGCTCAAGTGTGGAGAAAACCAATGGAATGGAAATCAAAATCACAAAGAAAAATTCTTGGAAAAACAATAGAAATCAAGATGGTGAAGTTCAATCAAAAGCTTTTCCCAAAAACCTCTTCTTTGATTTTCCAAACCCTAGCAAAAATCTCAAAATAGATTGTTCAATATGAGTTCAAAAACTTCTTTTAATTGCAGCAAAAACATCAGAGAGTATGAAAAAATTCGCACCAAAAACCTTAGAGAAAAACTCTTGCAAATGGGGTATTTATAGGCAGAATTGGAAACTAGCCGTTGGCAGCTATTTTTGCCAGTTTTGCCCTGTCGGTCGACCGGTCGGTCGACCGCCCAACGTTCGAATTTTTGAACGTTGTAATACCCGGTCGACCGCCCGGTCGACCCAAACTAACAGAGAGCAAGTCTGCTCTCAGTTGGTCGACCGCTCGGTCGACCGGCTACAAGAGTAGCCAGCGTGCACGTCCCCGTGCACGTCGGTCGACTCGGACGGTCGACCGGCTACAGGTTCGGTCGACCGTTCGGTCGACCGACCACGCCTGGCAGACAGCAAATAGCCCAGAAAAACAGGGGTAAAAATATTGTAATAAATCCTTTTAAATCTTGTAAAAATCCCCAAAAATAGTTTTAACATTTTGCATTGATATATAAACATGTGATAACAGTTTTGACTCAAATATCAATCAATGTGAACTATTTTTGTACCTTGTCATTTTTACCAGAAACCAAAACTTGTATTTTCTATAACTTGGAATAGAAAATACGTTTTGTCTAAAAACTCATCCAAATATAAAAACATGATATTTAAACACTTTTGAAGCATGATGCATATTGATAGAAATTCAATATACATGAAACATATACATATCATAATTTTTGTCATTAATACCAAAACATAAAACACATGAAATAGAATATCAAACTAAGTTTCTTTAAATAGTTGAAGCATACATGTATATAGAACAAATTTAATATACATTAAATCATGTAAACTTATTTTGATATAATCCTATTCATGTGAACCAAGATTGGTTAAACCAAAAACTGAAAACCAATATTCAAAAACATGAAACGTGTGTGTTGTGAACTTGAGCTTATCATACTATACTAATCTTTACAATTTGAGATCTAAACTCAAAACTAAAACTATGGATACCTAAGTCTTCTTGTAGAGCGCAATCTTCAAGTCGACTCGATCCAAAGCAAGATTCACCGAGCTTGACTCCAATGAGTGCTAGATATCATCTTTGATGCTTAGGCTCTTGAATCAATATGTGAAAGATGTGAGGAAGCTTTCACCAACTAATATCTTGTTAAATATCTGAAACTTAAACATTGCAAGATTATTAGTACACATAACTACATGAGTTAATCATCATCAAAATTAGAGTGGAAAGCCTTTGAGCCAACAATCTCCCCCTTTTTGATGATGACAAAACTCATGGAGTTATATATGCATGGATTAAAGTAAAGCTTCAAAGAAGCTCCCCCTTAACTCATGCATAACAATAAAACATATAAGATATGCAATGAATGTTCTTAAACATATTTATATGTGTTTAAAACAATATCAAAACATGCTCTTGATACCAATAAAACAATACTAATAAAACATTATCAAAACATGCTCTTGCTCCTGATACCAAAATTGAAAATTAAACAAAACATTTGCAACAAGACATTACTAAAACATGTTCTTGCTCTTGATACCAATAACCAATCATATTGAAACCAACATATTATTACTAATTGAAACAACTGAAAACTAACCAAAACATATGCATAAATCAACCATGCATATAAACTACAAATTCTTCTCCCCCTTTTTGTCAATCATCAACAAAGGGGTAAAAACAAACATAATGAAAACAAATACTTCTCCCCCTAAATGTTCAAAAACAAAGAAGCAATAAATTATTTCAAGGGGTAAAACCAAAGTCAATATGATACCAATTTAAAACACGTGTCAATGAAGTCCATTGTGATATCAATTGAAAATAACAAACTTTGAGAAATGCCAAATCCTATATGAAATAAAACAAGGCATTGAAACAACATAACATTTTATATCAAAATGAAAACTTGATACCAATAAAAAATGATACCAAATTTAAGGAAACAAATAGCATCTTGATACCAAAAGAAGATATTTTTCATTGTAAGCATATGATACCAATTACTTTAATATTGATGTGTAATTGTTTTTCATCATAAAGTTAGGGAGTGGAAAACAAAAATAATGGTAACCCAAATACCAATTGAAATATAAAATACGAGTTTTCTCCCCCTTTATGAAATACCAAAGGAAAATATGCATAGGCTTGAAATAAAAGATACCAATTGAAAATTAAATCAATTGAAACATGATATTCATTAAAAATTCAAGCTTAGCAATCTTAAAATTATGATAAAGCTTGTATATGGATATCAATTGAAAAACTCAAGCTTAACATAACCAGAATTTGTGATATCTTGAAGCACAAATAAATCATCTATATATGTATGTAAGAAATAGATCCCAATTGAAATTGATACTATATGAAGTGTAAGCATACATATATAAAACAAAACATATATGAGTATACAAAAGGATGTCAAGATTGATACCAATTGAAAGAATTCAATGATATCAATTGAAACAACAATAAGATCAAGTGTATGACTCATATCAACTACCACCCATTTCATGATTCAAGTTTTAAATGATTTTCAACATAAAGCATACATGAACATGATCTCCCATCCAACCGCCCATTGAAGGTAGGGGTTTTCAAAAATAGATTTGAAATCATAGTTTGTTTGAAAATCACTACCAAAATAAAGAATATCGCAACTAGTTAAATGAAAGTTTGAAAACTAGTACGAAATCCTTCAAGTAAGAAATAACACAAAATTATTTTTCATGAAGACGCATGTAAACCACATGGCACTAAAACACTCAAAAATCCATATAGCACAATTTGTACTCATGAAAACTAAGTCATGAGAAAACATTAAATAGGGTGAGTGTACAAGTGTTGTGAGAAATATATCAACATGAAAATGGACAATCAAGCTCATATGAAATTCATTGTGAAATCACCAATTGAAATCATCTTTAAAAAAAATGAAATTCATCATAAATGTGAAATCACTTAGAAAACATGAAATTCATCCAAATGATTTAAAACTTCAAGGCATATGTATGTCATGTACAAACTAAAGTATACATACATATCCTAAACACAATGAGTCCACAAATTATATGCATGAAGGCACGTGGCTCAAGGATGTATATGTATAGATGATAGTTTGGACAAGATGTACATATACATGAAGTTAAAACAAAACATGCAAAATAATGAATACAAGTCAAATGCAAGAATCATCAAAACTAGACTATACTAGTACATCAAGTGAATACAAATGAGCGTTCAAGCACAAACATATATAAAGGTCTATTTGTAGCTCACTCATTGTACAAGTATAAATTCTAGTCTTAATGAAAATTATCATTCAAGCAAGTAGTCAAAACATGAAGCATAAAACGGGAATCATAATCCAACATGATAAACATAATAATCAAAACACGAATTATTAAAACAAAATGTCATAGTCAACCATATGATTAGCATGATAAGACATGTGCATTAGATCTATGATTAACATGATAGCTAAACATAAAGAGAACACAAAATATAGGTCCATACTAAACATGGGTGTCTCAACCATTAATCATGTAAAGCATAAGTCTAATAAACATGACAAATATCATACTAATCAAAACATGAGTCATCCAAAACATCATAAACATCCATATGATCATTATGTATATGCATGTACATTAGATCTAGGGCATACATGATAGTACTAAACAAGGTGAGAACACAAAGATAAGATCCATATAAAGCATGGGTGTCTCAAGAACTAAACATGTATAACACTAATCTAATCAACATGACATAAGCATAATGAACAATAAAACAAGACATGCTATGAATAAATGAACATGAAAAGCATGCAATTAAAAATGGGAGTTAGAGAATGATACCAAAACCGATGAAGGTGCATCTCTAGTTCTCCAAACCCATGGTGGTCCTCCCACCAAATCTCCTTGAGTGTGAAGCATCCAAATGATTCTCTTTTAGGCTTAGAACGCATCCACCTCAAGGCACCCAAAACTCTCACGTGATGCGAGAGCCTCCACCTACATCAAAAATCAAAGAGGTGGATCTTGGTACCCATTTCCTTGTGGGTCCACGGGGGTTAGTATCTCTCCTAACCCAAACAAGATTAGTTGCTAAAATTTTAACATGTAAACGATCATAGCAAAATCTAGCAAGATGGCCTTTTCGACCACAATGTGTACAAGTGTACACATGAGCATACATGTTATGATTGTGTCCGTGATGGGCATGTGTATGCCGTGTTGGGTGTGCATGCATAGTTGGAACTTGTTTCTTGCGAATCAAGGATTCCAAACGAGTGTGGTTCATGGCACAATGGCTCAAAGTGGAGCCCAAACATTCAACACTTTTCTTTAAATTATTAATATCATTTTCAATGCTAGAAGATGCAATGGGTGTGCTAGAAGTAGAAGCTACACTAGCATGGCAAACATGAATATCAATATCATTTTGTAAAGATTCATTTTTCTTCAAAAGCAAATTCAATTCTTTTGAAATTGAATCAATTTTATTTTCAAAGTAAGGTTTTCTTTAAAAACACAATCCAACTTTGAAGATAAAATCTCATTATTTTTCAAAACATCATCACAATCATTTTGGCTTTTTAAAACATTAATTTCATTTAGGGCAAGTTCAAGTTGAGATTTAAGTGAGTCACGTTCACTAGCAATCTCTCCCTTCTCTTGCAAAACGGTTTCAAAAGATGTGCATAAATCATTTAATTCTTCTTTTAAGTCAAAATGTTTCTTTTTCAAAATCTCATGTTTTTTCATAAAATTTTCAAGTTTAGAAGCAAGGTCAACATTCAAATTTTGAACTTCAAAACAACCATGGCAATATGAACTAGAGCTATCATCTATTTGAGAGTCCGATTGTACCTCATGGGAGTCATTCCCATATGCCATAAAACAAGGCTCTTCGGATACATCTCTCATAGATCTCCTCATATTGTTAATGATCCTTGGAAGCTCCGGAGATGTCAAGACGCTCCAAACTGCAAAAGCCGAATCAAAACTATCAAAAACAAGTAAAAGATTATTATCAAAAGATGCTCTAAGTGTTTTAAGTGCAAGTGCATTGGCCTTCTTATGCTTGCTACTATTAGGGAGGGTTTCTATAGTGATGGCTTGATAAACTAGATGACCTAGAGTTTTTAAATGCCTAGTCATGTCCACCTTCCAAGCATCAAGTCTAAAATGGTCAAACATAGGAGGGCTAGCCATGAGTGTAAACTAGTATGAGTGCAAATGATAATGCAAATGAAGATTAGCAAACCAAGATCTCACTCCTAGGTGGTTAAACCTAAATATCAGGAGCGCTAGCTCTGATACCAATTGAAAAGTCACCTAGAGGGGGGGTGAATAGGTGACGATGCTAATCTAGTGAACTTAATGCGGAATTTAAAAACTAATTGCAATTACTATAAAGATGCACACACAAGGAAGTACAAGATATAACAATTTGCACAAAGTAAAGAGAGAGAGAGCAAGAGTCAATGGATCAAGCGCAAACAAAGAGATATGTTCCGAGGTTCGAGCACCCAGCTCTACATCCCCGCCTTCACCCAGAAGGATTTTAAGTCCACTAGCTTGTCCACAAAGGACTCCCACAAAGGGAACCTCCACCGAGGATTTGGGGCAATCACAATACAAGGAGTACCCAACTCCTCTCCTTACAAACACGACCTCCTCCTTGAGGCACTCCTCCAATCCAACAAACAATCACCTCACAACTTGAGGGATTAGCACCAAGCTTACACAAAACACCTCACAACCCAAGTTGCACAACCTCCTCAACACAATGAGGGAAATGGCACAAAACAAGAATTGGGTTTACAACTTAGTGGTTTCAAACAACAACCACAAAACAATCTCTTTTTCCCACACAAAATCCTATAGAGAAGATAGTAGATTTTAGCTCAAGTGTGGAGAAAACCAATGGAATGGAAATCAAAATCACAAAGAAAAATTCTTGGGAAAACAATAGAAATCAAGATGGTGAAGTTCAATCAAAAGCTTTTCCCAAAAATCTCTTCTTTGATTTTCCAAACCCTAGCAAAAACCTCAAAATAGATTGTTCAATATGAGTTCAAAAACTTCTTTTAATTGCAGCAAAAACACCAGAGAGTATGAAAAAATTCGCACCAAAAACCTTAGAGAAAAACTCTTGCAAATGGGGTATTTATAGGCAGAATTGGAAACTAGCCGTTGGCAGCTATTTTTGCCAGTTTTGCCCTGTCGGTCGACCGGTCGGTCGACCGCCCAACGTTCGAATTTTTGAACGTTGTAATACCCGGTCGACCGCCCGGTCGACCCAAACTAACAGAGAGCAAGTCTGCTCTCAGTCGGTCGACCGCTCGGTCGACCGGCTACAAGAGTAGCCAGCGTTCACGTCCCCGTGCACGTCGGTCGACTCGGACGGTCGACCGGCTATAGGTTCGGTCGACCGTTCGGTCGACCGACCACGCCTGGCAGACAGCAAATAGCCCAGAAAAACAGGGGTAAAAATATTGTAATAAATCCTTTTAAATCTTGTAAAAATCCCCAAAAATAGTTTTAACATTTTGCATTGATATATAAACATGTGATAACAGTTTTGACTCAAATATCAATCAATGTGAACTATTTTTGTACCTTGTCATTTTTACCAGAAACCAAAACTTGTATTTTCTATAACTTGGAATAGAAAATACGTTTTGTCTAAAAACTCATCCAAATATAAAAACATGATATTTAAACACTTTTGAAGCATGATGCATATTGATAGAAATTCAATATACATGAAACATATACATATCATAGTTTTTGTCATTAATACCAAAACATAAAACACATGAAATAGAATATCAAACTAAGTTTCTTTAAATAGTTGAAGCATACATGTATATAGAACAAATCTAATATACATTAAATCATGTAAACTTATTTTGATATAATCCTATTCATGTGAACCAAGATTGGTTAAACCAAAAACCGAAAACCAATATTCAAAAACATGAAACGTGTGTGTTGTGAACTTGAGCTTATCATACTATACTAATCTTTACAATTTGAGATCTAAACTCAAAACTAAAACTATGGATACCTAAGTCTTCTTGTAGAGCGCAATCTTCAAGTCGACTCGATCCAAAGCAAGATTCACCGAGCTTGACTCCAATGAGTGCTAGATATCATCTTTGATGCTTAGGCTCTTGAATCAATATGTGAAAGATGTGAGGAAGCTTTCACCAACTAATATCTTGTTAAATATCTGAAATTTAAACATTGCAAGATTATTAGTACACATAACTACATGAGTTAATCATCATCAAAACTAGAGTGGAAAGCCTTTGGGCCAACAATGGCTGCTTTGCTTAAACTCCTGACAGGAGGAGTAGAGGAATATTGAGTGAGAAACAACCTAATGAGATCTCTGAAACTGTGAACTGAGCATTGCGAAAGAGAGTAGAACCAGTCAGAGGCCTACCCCCTTCAAGCTAGAGGGAAAGATCTGACCGGTGTAAGATGGAGTCATTTCTGGAATGGACCATCTTGTCCTGATATTGGCGGAGATATTGAATCAGATCGCTGTGACTGGAGTAACAATCAAATATCAGAATCATGAACTTCTTAGGAAATTCATATTCCAGTATGTCCCGGATAAGGGAGAATGGGATGCATCAATGGCGATAACCCTAAATCTGCAGAGATGTGGAATACTCGATCCTTCTACTTGCTTTTGTATGAGTGTATGACCCGGGAAAGGAGAAGACAGGAATATTGCTGTAAAAGTTTTCCT
This sequence comes from Agave tequilana, assembly GCA_038442645.1. Classification (NCBI taxonomy): domain Eukaryota; kingdom Viridiplantae; phylum Streptophyta; class Magnoliopsida; order Asparagales; family Asparagaceae; genus Agave; species Agave tequilana. The sequence continues at coordinate 73,983 of JAVJIF010003599.1, read as the reverse complement.
TGAATCAAATGAAAAGGATTACAACAACAACAACTGTTCCTTCCGGTTACAAGGGAGGGAGAATATTGAATCTTGAATTCCCCCTTTGTTTAAGGCTGGGTTCTTCGCGTGGCAGTGGAGAGTGAATCTTGTTCTCCGTTGACCCGATGACCGTCCTTCAGGGATCTCCTCTTCAGCCGGTAGAAAGAGTGACACAGCTCTGTCTACCAAAACTCTAAAAGAGAAGGTAGGCGAAAGCTAGCTCGTACGCAGCGAACTTGCTGAAGAGTTGATCTGCTTCTTTTCTCTCTGTGTCGCCCTCTGTCTCTCTTCGTCCGATTGATTCTCTGCTCTCCTCCTTCTGATTGCCGATCGCCCCGACCTCATAGCAAACGAGGCTATTTATAGAGGTCCGAGGGGGTGAACGTGCCCCCTGAAAACGCTCCACAATGAGGGCCAACTTCCCCGCTACATGGGCGGTAACTAACCCACGTGCCTGCTAAAGACACGCCACGATGGGGGCTGATTTCCCTTACGTGTAGGCAGTGATTGGTCCCTTAACCAAGGCGGTTATAACTGAGACGCGGGTTTTAGACCTTTGTGTCTTGAGGCTGAGACGCGGGTGTCAGGCCGATGCGCCTTGATGCTGAGACGCGGGTGTCGAGCCAACGCGCCTTGATGCTGAGACGCGGGTGTCGAGCCAACGCGCCTTGATGCTGAGACGCGGATGTCGAGCCAATGCGCCTTGATGCTGAGACGCGGGTGTCGAGCCAACGCGCCTTGATGCTGAGACGCGGGTGTTAGTCCCTCGCGTCTAGAGCTTGAAACTTTGCTTTTCAATGGCTTATCCTCAAGTAACTTTTAGACAGTCTACAGAACCCCCTCCAAAGTTTTCGATATTCCGCAATTAACTGGGACGGATTTCGAAATACTTTAGATTTTAGCCGTATTTGCTTTCATGACTGGACTGTTAGTGCTCCGGGTTTGATTTTATCTGGAGTTGGTCTTCGTGAGTGTACTGTTTGAACTCCTTGAAGTCACCAGAGTTGATCATGTTGAGTGTCTAGATGCACAGTCTAAACCTCCCCGATTGCTTTTAGTCTGTCACGGGTGTGCTTTAAGCCAGGAGTGGTTGGTCGTCTGCTTGCGTCAGTGTATTGTTGAACTGATTTTGCAGAAGCAGGAGGCTGAACGCAGGTTCTTTTCAAAAAGCCGAGATAGTACTGCTTTAAAGACGTGATTTCTGTAGGGTGCGTCCTTTGGCAATGGAAAAACGCGACTGATCTTCCATAAAGCAGACGCGATGTTGGGCCCGCTGGGTGGGACGCGGACTTCGTAAAGAGACGCGACCTTCCGAATGCATTTATGGAGATGCTAACGGGGCATGTCCATCAAAGAGGTGCGTCCCTTGGGTGCGAATCTATGCCATGTCATGATTACGCCGCCAGCTAGCCTGGGGAACCGGCAGGTTTTCACCTTTTGGCGCGCGGACTTCCCGGTTCATTAACTGAACCGCGCCACGTGTCAAATGATGACTCGCTGCGGAGTCGTGATGCATGATCTTCGCGATGATTTGTTCCACGCGTCATGTGGTGATTCGTTGCAGCTTTTATCGGGCCACACGCCGCGTATCTTCGCGAATCCTTGTGCCTATAAAAGGCAACAGTCAGAGAGACATCTTTTCTTCTCCGAACGCACTTGCTCAAGAAAGAGAGTTCTCTTCTTCCTCTGTTGAACTGTTCATCTTCATTACTGGACTTTTGAACTATTCATCTCCTTTTACTAGAATTAAAGATGGCACCCAAGACCAAGCCAACCGCCTCTTCTTCACGGGCGACTGTCGCCGAGGTCTAGAGGGGCGCTTCCTCCGCGCAGGATGTCGCTTTCCCAGGTATAATGCCTTTTAGGCGTGGATTTCGCCATTAACGGAAGCTCATAGAACCCTAGGAATCCTTAACACAAAATATAACTCGTGTTTGATTCTCAGACGCGGTCTCAAACGCAGTCTTTGAGTTGATAACCGAGGCGCGGTTTTGGACCCTCGCGCCATTGGGTCCTGCATTTCGGATCCTTCACTTAGAATATTTCTAATTGTGAAGAGTTCAGACGCGGACTTGGTCTGCAGAACGCGGATTTGATCCTTGCGTTCTGTTTCATCAGCTGCTAATTTTGATGAATCTGGCACCCGAGTCCAAGCAATTAGAAATCTAGGGGTGTGAAAGGAAGGGAGTTACCCTCCTTAACTTCTGGCGGTTGTAGTGATGGAAGGGTTAAGGTGGATAACTCCCTTCTTTTCGCACCCCAGAAGTGGCATCAAGGACATTCCATGACCTCTGGTGGTGGGGACGCGGATCCTGCAGGTCTGGACGCGGGTTTGATAATTCCTGCGTCCAGTATCTCTTCTGCGTTTGGACGCGATTTCGTAGGTCTGGACGCGGATTTGATAATTCCTGCGTCCAGTATCTCTTCTGCGTTTGGACGCGGTTTCGCAGGTCTGGACGCGGATTTGATGATTCCTGCGTCCAGTATCTCTTCTGCGTCTGGGTTATGAACACTTAGCATTTTTGCTTCTAATAAAGTATCTAACTAAGTGTCCTTTTCTTTTGCAGTGCCCCATCCTTCTGCCTCACTTGCCAAGACGCGCCACTTTGGACATGTAGGTGGTGCTGACCGGGACTTGACCTTTGTGCTACGAAGGACTGTCCCTGTGACTGCTGACCAGTCGCAGGATCGCAGGGAGAGGCTCTCTAATGTTGACATGAGAACTCTTCGGGTACTTATGACCGATGCAGCATTCACAACAGATGCTCACGTCAAGCTGGAGAAGCCTGCCTTCTTCTTCGGAGATCGTATCAACGATGGCGGCTATCGTGTGTATGACGGAACTTATAAATGGCTCCGTCAGATAAAGGGTGGAAGATTCTTTCTTCCGGACATGGAGAGGATGTTCCCGCTGTCCTACTTCCAGCACATGTCCGTCCCTCAGAAGATGAAATGGGACATTTCTCGATATGTCCCTGAGATTACTCTCGGTGATTTGGGTTCCCATAAAGTACACCGTCATGATAGCTATGACAGGTCGGTTCTCGGCCTATTCCCTGGGTCGCGCAAGTCTGAGGTTCCGGTTGGAGAGATACCACAACTTGGCACTACCTTCCTCAACGCGTTCATGGAAGCGGAGGGTGATTATCCGGTCGGGTTCCGTTCGCCCGGGTGGGTCCATTCCACGGAGAACTACTGGTGGGGCAGGATGGTGGGTTTTGTCCTCACCGATCTTGGGGATCTGCTAAAGCGTGTGGGACTGTACCCGGCGGTCAGGGCCGTACAGTGGGGTATCCCACCAGGTTCTCATAACTTTTTCGGGATCCTGGAGCGCTACAATCCTCTGACGGGGACATTCTTTACCCCGGTCAGAGAGATGGGCCTTGCACTGCACGAGCTACATGAGGTCTCAGGGCTGACAACAGGAGACATTCCTTATGAGGAATATGTCCCGACCACTGAGGAGCTCCACCTCTTGAAGAAAGAGTTTCCTCGGGTGTACGAGACCTACTGGGAAGTGATGTGTCACTTCCACATTTGCGGTCAGATAACTGCCTTGAGGACGCAGGGAGTCAAGCAACTGTCTTGAGCCAGTTACTTATTCAACGATGTCAATAATAAAGACAATCCGATAACCCGACTGGCTCCCAGTTCCGACAGGGAGATTGAAGACAGGATCGACAAGGCTTCTGAAGGCTTCTACACCACGGTTTCGAACGAGGACGGTTTCGACCCTGACCTAGTTTTTGAAAGCTTCCACCATCAAGCCCGGACCCCTATCTCCGATAGGGCACTGTTGGCAGGCTTCTTGATGCTGTGGCTGAAGCGTTGTGTGGTGCCCACGCTGCCACATGAAGTTATTATTGCTGACGTGGTGTACCCAGCGGTGCTCCTGGCTCATGGCAACCCTATAGCCCTTCTCCCGGCCGTGGCGGCTGGCATTCAGAGCGGGTTGCGGGCGCTAACTAAGAGTTTCTGCGAGGCGCCGAAAACTGTTGACTCCCACGGCAAGCCGTATGTTGACTCAGAGGGGAATCCGACGGTGAAGCGCCCCAACCCTCGGATCGAGCTGCCTTATACGTACCTCCTGGCTTGGTACGTGATGCACTGCCCTTCTCTGATGACGGCGGTGCGTTGGAGGGAGAGTTCCGTCCCTTTTGTACAGCGGTTGGAGGATTTGAGCTGGCGTGATCTTTATATATATTACGTCCAGAAGCGACTTTCAGATTCTGCGAATTACCAGCTCAATCACTGCTTCCCCGAGATCTCTGGTGCATCTTTCGGGGATCTATTTACTGATTCCGCAGGCCCAGATGGCTTCACGAGGTTGTCCGATAGAGTCTTCTAGTGGTTGATCAATATTCGGCCCGGATATGTGCTTTTCCGGCAAGGGACTTCATGCACCATCGAGCCGTACATGCCGAATCGTTTCGCTCGACAGTTCGGCTATGATCAACTCTACGTCGGGAATCCCAATGCTCGACTCGCCTTCGAAGGGAACTTGTTCGAAGGTGCTCGGGCTTGGTACCACAGTGTGGCCGGAGGGACGGGAGCAACTTTTCGTCTACCTATCGAGGGGTCCAAGTGCCGTATGAGCTTCAGCTTCTGCACTTGGTATTTCTAAGCCATCCAGACATCAGACTTTGTTCCTGCGTCTTCATGTATTGAGGGCATCAATACAAATCTCGAGGCAAGGTCAAAGTCTGGTAAACACTCGAAACTCACCGACCAGTACCTGAAGGCCCAGAAGGAGGTCGGGAGAAGATTGGGAAGGGAGCCACGAGCAATAAGGGCGGAGCCGCGACCAACAAGGGAGGAGTCGCAAGCAGCAAGGGCGGAGCCACGAGCAACAAAGACTCGACAGGCGGTAAGCAAGCGTCGTCAACGCTCTGCTTCAACTGCTGAACCTGCTCCCAAGAAGGTTCGGAGAGACTTGACAACCGAAGTCTCCCGATCCAAAGACATCCCTGCTATCGTTGAGGTACTGAGGGAAGAAGATATAGCTGAAGAGGATGTTCATTTAGTCCGTGCCCCTAGGTCGAGCAGCAGAGACCGTAGGTCTGCGGAGGAAGGGGAGCTCGTTGACAGAGCCACCACCGCTGACGAGGATGAGCAGCTAGAGGTCGACATCATGAGTGGAGGGGATGTCGATCTTTCGAGGATTTCAGTTCAACCCGGGTTTTTACTTGCTCATGAAGGGAGAGATGAGGCACAGCAACCTGGGTCGCCTTGTGTCTTCATCTCCAGTCCTCGGGCAGTTGACCCCAGTCCTACCACTGGGGTAATTGGTGGCAAGGCTCCGGCTGCAGAAGTCTCGCGCGTGGCGCTATCGTCTTCCTCACTCTCAGGGGAAAGCGATTTTGAAGACGAGATTGACTACGGCGATGAACCCGCTCTTCCTGATCCGAGTAAGTTCTCCCACATCTCAGAGGAAGAAATATACGGGGGTGAGCCATCAACGGTATCACAGCTGGCGATTATTCCTGCTGAAGGTACTATTTTCACCTTTTGACCTAATTTCCCTTTTCATTTTGAAGAGGATGTTTTAACATTCTTCTTTTATGCTGCAAGGTTGGCCGGGGACAATAAAGCTGTAATCTCCTCGCATATCGAGGAGACGGTAAAAGAGCTGACCCAGTCCGAAGGAGTCGAGGCTTCAGTTGCCGAGATAACTCCAGAGAGGGCAACTACTGAAATTGGGGAGCCTTCCATTTTGCCAGAAGAGGAGGCAACCCCTAAGGCTGGGGAAGAACCCACTCTACAGGGTGAAGAGGTTACTATTGAAGCCAGGGAGACTTCCACTCCGTAGGATTCGCCCAAGGATCCGACATCTCTGGACCTCCCAGATGGTAAGGAAGTTCTGATATTTTAAATGTTTCGCTTTTCTCCTTTGTGGCTAATGTCGCGATAACTTGCAGAGGGAAATGAGGGGGCTCAGGTGGAGAGTCCGACGGTCGGTACCCTTCCAAAAGGCCACACAGCTCAGGTCTCGGCTGAAGCTTCTGAGGAGGTTGCGCTTACTACTCCATCATTAGCTGTGGAGGTTCCCGTAGAGATAACACCTCCGGAAGCGTCAGTGGCCAGTCTCGCTCTTGCCGTATCGACGGTCAGCACGACTCTCGCGCAAAAAGAGCCAGCTTGCACCCCTTTCCTCATGATAGAAAGGGGGTCGGGGAGTACCTCGGGTGATGATACCATGGATTTCCTGACACGCAAAACGGTGCAGCAGTTCCTTGACGCGATGCGATCGTGCATCGATTTTATCCTGTCTGGGCGTAGCTCCTTTGACTTTGCCCGGACGTTTCTTGGAAACATGGCCGGTAACATCGAATTAACCGGAGGCTCCTCGCTTGCTAAGTCGTGTCTGCTGTTGGTGGAGCAATTGGGAAGTGACCTGAAAGAGCTGAAGTCTTTGGACAATGCTAGTTCTTCTCCAGAAGCCCAGGTCATCTTGACTAGGCTCCTAGCCACCCAGGAATAAGAGCGACAGGAGGTGGAAACACGAGTTGCTGAAGAGGTCCGCAATCTCGAGCGTTCCCAAGCTGAATGTCAGAAACTGGCTGACGATTCAATGGAATCCGAGTTCATCCGACAAAACGCAGAGCTCGCCATTACCAATGCTCGGTCTGCCATCGCTAAGGCGGAAGCCATGATCGCGGATAATGAGAGGACGCTTGCCACCGTCCGGAAGAGGCTGGAGGAGCAACAAGCTGCGAAGGCACGAGCTGAAGAAAGCCAGACCATTCATTCCTCCAGGTTGGAATCTCTGCGAGCACAGCTGGCTGCAAAACCCTTTTTATCTGAAGAGGAGCTGCGGGTCCAAGCCATGATGGAGGCTGAGAAGGCACGTCAGCACGAGATGCATCGTCTCAGGGAGCGTATCCGTTCTTTGTCGGATCAAGACTTTTAGCCTTTTCCCCTTCTTTCCTTTTTTTTTATAAAGAAGAGGACACTCTATTAGAGTGTTTGTATCCACTTTTACTATTTTCGATATAATAAAAGTTTTTTTTTGAAGTTTTTGTTCCATCTTCTTTGTTTAGCTGTGGATGAATTCAACTCCCTGATCACTGGCTGTGAATACTGAACTTAGGTAAGACTAAGTTCTTTCAATGAAACGCGGCGTCGACTCTAAGTCTTCTTGATGAGATGCGGCATTGATCCATAGAGTGAGACGCGGTCATCCATCCATAGGAGCTTAGATAAAACTAAGTCCTTTTGATGAGACGCGGCGTCAATCACAGGGTGAGACGCGGTCATCTTTCCATAGGAACTTAGACAGATCTAAGTCCTTTTGATGAGACGCGGCGTCAATCACAGGGTGAGACGCGGTCATCATTCCATAGGAACTTAGATTTCACTAGGTCCTTTTGATGAGACGCAGCGTCAATCACAGAGTGAAACGCGAATTTGTCTTGCTGAGAAAGACGCAGATAGAGCAGGAGCAGACGCGAGGGACGCAGCATTGTTTGCTGAAGGGACGCGACGCAGGCATTCTTCTGGAACGCGGGTGGATGTCTTTCAATCTGAGAAAGGAGACGCGGTTCTTTGGACGCGACTTTCCTATCTGCGTTTAATGCAGCCTGACTTAAAAGATTTTAGGAGATCTTTGACCGTCAAGTCTTCGCTGACGATTGAACGTCAAGTCTTCGCTGACGATTGGGAAACCGGGTCATCCGTTGTTTCCCGAAGCAGTTGTCCACGCGTCGGTTTTCCATTGGACTTGGGCGTTAATGCCCTTTAATGCAAAACCGGCGCTGACGGTTTGAGATCAGCGCCTGCGATGCTTCCCGAAGCGACGTTCCACGCGTCAGCCTCCCATTGGGCTTTGACGGTCGTGCGGTCATTAAGGCCGGCGGTTTTAATTAATGAACCATTAATGACCGTTATCAGGAGTTGCCTATAAATAGGACTCACCCCCTCTCTTTAACAGCGGCTGCTTAGACCGTGCTCTGTTTGAGAACGAGTACTCTGAGGGGACTCTGCCTTCTCCCTTCAAGGACCCTATCAGGGGTTTGCCTGCATGGATGAAGGTGCCTCTGTGGATGAAGATGACCCAGAGCTTTCATGCCTCTGTTTGGTCTCTTCAATGGATTACCACTGTCAAGTGGTTTCAATGGCAGGAAGCGTCTCTTTGAGCACTTTTTACGTCCGCGTCTCAACGCAGATAGTTTAACTCTTAACAGAGGCTTCTGCGGGTATGCCGTGCCCACTTACCATGACATTTTAGATCCAACCAAGTTTGAATTTCAGTATACCCCTTAAAGAGATATCACCTGGGCCTTCTTGTGAAGTCGTGGTTGGTGCATTCCTTCTGGAATTTGCGCCGCCGACTTAAACTTCCTTGGACGCGAGTACAGAAGTCTTTGGTACTTGGCCGCGGCTTTACTCATGAAGCTCGCGTTTTAAGGCCACTGACTTGGATGAATTCCAACTCGGGTTAAAGGCTTCAGACCCGAATCTTGCAACTCCTGTTTCTCCAACAGAGAGATGGCAGTTTTCGGCGTCTGATTCTCTGCGCACCTTGTATCTTAGACGCGGATGTGGAGTTAAGTCGCGTTTGCATTCTGTGTGTATCACAGTCTCACTCGCGTCTGTTTTTATTGTCGCAGGACTCTGGCTCGCTGCGCGGATCATTCCCGCGTTTGCGGCCTTTGAAAATAGCCGCGTCTGTAACTTAGTTTTCTTCTGTTGAAGTGTACTAAGCTCTGAATTGTCTGATTCCCTGTTTGCTTTCTTGCAGGTAGGCTTGGTCATTCTTCTTCATGTTCGCTAAGTCCGTGGGAGAATATATCGGACGGCGAACTTGTTCGATGTTCGTCCATAAGGAAATATATTATGGTCCTCGTCGTCCACAAGGGAATATATTATGTCCCTGATGAGGACTCGACCCTCGCCAAGGTCTCTTCAGATCCACTGCACCAGTCATGCCTGCTGGCAAGAGATGGTCAGGGTGAGTATGGCGGCGAGGGGGCTACGGTGGATAAGGTGGCAGATAGGATCCTGTTCCTCTCCCACCCCAGAAGTAACATCGAGGACTCCTCATGTCTGCTGGATGGTCTGCTGGGGAAAGAGATGTTCATGAATGAAGGGTTGCAGGACTTTCTGCTGCCACCAGACCTCAAGAACACCATTGCTCTTAGCTTAGTCAGCTAGGGCTCTTTCGATGTTTACATCATGCATCGTGGTGTAACCAGCTTCTATTGTAGCCACAAAACATCGCGCACTTGGAATCAGACGCGGCTTTAAGGAGTGAGTGCAACCTCTTGAGAGAGAGAGGGACTTCTTTGTACTCCTTAATTGTAACACTCCCTCTTATTGTAAGAGAGCGTTTTTGTATCACTTTCATATGCCTGAAAATAAATAAAAGTGACACTTCTCTTTTTGCCTCTTTCATTGTCTTGAACTTTTTGTCTTCAGTTAGACGCATAGAAGCAAAGAGTCTTTGACTTTGTCAAAATTATGATGGTAATTTTAATAAGTCAAACTTTGTGGAGAAAGATCCTATTTCAGGAACTCTCACGATACTGTCAGAGGTGTAATATTAACTTGACAGAGATGAAATTTTTGATGGACCTGTCACTTTATAAGAGAAAGTGACAAGTAGAATTGGTACCCCGAGGGAGGGTGAACTTTTATCAAGTGTTTGGGATTAACTCGATTGAGCTCAACTGGAGATTTGATGGAAACACTGTTGATGGTGTAGTACTAACCCAACAATATTTTAGGTAGACTTGTTATTCTGTTGAAGAGAATAACAAGTGGGACTAGACTCGTGGGGAATCTAGGAAAGTTTGTTACCATCAGAGGTGTGATATTAGCTTAACGGGTTGGAAGTGGTCTTGTCAGAAGTGTAATGTTAACTTGATAAGGATGTGAGTCAGAGGTGTGATATTAACTTAACTCAGAAGTGTCACTGTCATAGGTGTAATGTTTAACTTGACAGTGAGGGTAATGCTAGAGGTGTAATATTGAACTTAGCATTGGTCATCTCGGCTCACATAAGGAAGTCCGAGGGAAAGTCATGGCCATAGGTGTATTGTTGAACTTAGCAATGACTTGGATGCTAGAGGTGTGGTGTTAACTTAGCATCATCCATTTCAGCTTCGGTGTGGAAGTCTGAAGAAAAGTGACTGTCAGAGGTGTAATATTAAACCTGGCAGAAACTTGATTACTGTTTAGAGGTGTGGTGTTAAACTTTAACAGTAATTTGTCAGAGGTGTGATATTAACTTGGCAAAGATTGACTCATGATAAGAGTAATTTGAGGACCTGTCATTCTATTGGTGAGAATTGACAAGTGAAAATTTTGAAGTGCCAGAGGTGTAGTGTTAACTTGGCAAATTTGAAAATTTGATACTCCGTGTAGAGTTGACAAGCAAAATTTGTACTCGACAAGGAATATTGAAAAGTTTCCATTACCAGAGGTATAGTGTTAACTTAGTAATGGTCGTATTTTGTAGACCTACCATTCTGTGGATGAGAATTGGTAGGGGATTTTGGAGGAAAGAGTGGAGCCAAGTCCACTTTAGGATTTTTAGCAAACCCTCAGCTATCAACGGATTTGAGGTGCCTTTACCAACTACCGTTTGAGTTGGGCTAGCCATGCTATTCCCCTCAGCATGATGAGTTGTCGAAGACTTATGTTGGACTTAAAAGCCAACATTTTCCTCTATCCTTAGCCGTCGGAGGCGTCGGATCAAATGGGAACGTGTCCCTTAGGATTTTTAGCAAATCCTCAGCTGTCAACGGGTTTGAGGTGCCTTTACCAACTACCGTTTGAGTTGGGCTAGCCATGCTATTCCCCTCAGCATGATGAGTTGTCGAAGACTTATGTTGGATTTAAAAGCCAACATTTTCTTCTATCCTTAGCCGTCGGGGGCGTCGGATATTAATGAAGAAGCTCTTCTTGTTTTGATCAGAGGTGTATTTTTAACTTGATCAGCGGAAGAATACCATCTAAGGATAGTATTTCTTCAGGAACCTGCCATTGATCGGCATCATGAGTGTATCGCCATTCGAGGTTATGAGGCGATATGACCCATTTGAGTAGACTGACTCTACTACAAATGGTCCTTCCCATTTGGGTTGGAATTTTCCTTTTGTCTTGTGCGTCATTACCATGGGTCTTCTGACGGCTAAGACAAGATCGCCTTTCTTGAAAGTTCGCATTTTAACTTTCTTGTTGAAGGCTCTGGTAATTCGAGCTTGGTAGAGCTCGATTTGCTGTTGGGCCTGCAGACGTTTATCATCTAATGCCTCCAGTTCTTGGAGTCGCTGTCGATGCTTCTCCTCTGTTGTCATCTCCGCTGTCAAGGCGACGCGTAGAGATGGAATTTGGATCTCTAGTGGGAGCACGGCTTCACACCCATAGACCAAGGAAAATGGCGTAACTTTAGTTGGGGTTCGCACAGTTGTACGGTAAGCCCATAAGCATTCACCCAACTTGTCGTCCCAGTCTCGTTGACTTTTCGAGACGAACTTTTTGAGAAGCTTGCCAATAGTCTTGTTGAAAGCTTCTGCGAGGCCATTAGCGGCAGGATAGTATGCCGTTGAGGACACACTCTGGATTCTGAACTTAGCGCAGAACCTCTGGAAAGCCTGGCTAATGAACTGAGGCCCATTGTCATGGACAATTCGCCGAGGTACACCGAAACGGTAAATAACGTGGTGTTTCACGAACTTGATCACGTTCGACGACTTGACTTCCTTCAAGGGAATGGCTTCGGCCCATTTAGAGAAGTAATCGGTTATTGCCAAAATGAACCGATGTACTTTTGATGATGGTGGGCTGATAGGGCCAACCACATCCATCCCCCACATTTCAAATGGCCAGGTAGAGGCCGTAGAGTGGAGGTACCCTGGTGCTTGATGGATGAAATCGCCGTGCACTTGGCAGGCGTGACATCTCTTGGCATAAGTGACGGCATCGGCAATCATCTTGGGCCAGTAGTAACCCAATCTTTGGAGTCGATGTGCTAATTTTGGGCCAGGTTGATGGGCTCCACACATACCGTCGTGGGCTTCCCTCAATATTTCTTGGGCTTCTTTTGGTGAGAGGCACCGGAGTAAGATCCCGTCATGCGATCGACGATACAATGTTCGCGTAATCGCATTATAATAGAATTTGGGGGCTTTCCTTCGAATGGCAGCCGCCTCTTTGGTGTCTTCAGGAAGGATGCCGTATAAGACGAAATCAATGTAGGGGAATCGCCAGTCTCTAAGCTCTGGACCGGTTGATGCTTCAAGTGCTTCTTCACGGTGACGATCTCCCGTTGACTCCTGATAATCCTCGAGAGCATTTCTCGGGCAATACAGGTCGTGGCTGTAGACTAATATCTTCTCCATTGCTCCAGCTGGAAGAGCTAAGGAGGCAGCCAGGGATGCGAGTGCGTCTGCGTGCGCATTTTGCCTGCGCGGTACATGGTCGATGTAGAAGCTTGTAAACCCCTCGGCCATGCGGATAGTCGCGTTGTAATAAGGTACTAAGTCTTCATGTCTGACTTCGTACTCCCCGCGAACTTGGCTGACGATGAGTTTAGAGTCGCCGTATGCCTCGAGATTTTTAACGCCAATCTCATCGGCGAATTGCATCCCAATCAAAAGAGCGTTGTACTCCGCCACATTGTTAGAACAAGGCTCAGTTAATGAGACAGCTCGGGGAATCACATAATTTTGTGGGGATACGAGTACTACTCCTACCCCTGCTACTACGTGTCCCTTCGGGCTTGTTCTTGATGCACCGTCGAAGAAAAGTTGCCATACTTGACTTTCGAACGATGTCTGAGTCAGGCAGACTTCAGCAACTTCATCTGGGAGATCTTCGTAGACTTTGACTGCCCTCGGATCTGGGTGCTCAGCTAGGAAATCCGCGACTGCTTGTCCCTTAATGGCCTTTTGTGGTAAAAAGCGCATCTCATATTGGGAGAGTAATATGGCCCATTTTGCCAGTCGGCCATTTAGCGATGAAGGTTTTATCATAAGTAACCTCAGGGGGTTGACTTTTGATATGACGTTTATAGTTTGGCCTACCAGATAGTGTCACATTTTCTGGATAGCGAACACCAGTGCCAAACATTCCTTCTCGATCGGGTTATACCGATGTTCGGCTTCGAGCATTGTTCTACTCAGATAGTAGATTGCTTGCTCTTGTCCTCGATCATCATTCTGAGCTAGTAGAGCTCCTAAAGAATGATCCATTGCCCGGACGTACACCAGAAACAGTTTTCCGGATACTGGAGCTGCAAGGACTGGTGGTTGGGTAAGGTATTGCTTGATTTCCTCGAATACTTATTGACAAGCGTCGTCCCAAATGAATGAGACACCCTTCTTCATCAGCTTAGCGAAGGGTTGGCATCTTCCGGAAAGGTTTGAGATGAATTTGCGGATGTACGCCAATCGTCCTTGTAATCCCCTGAGCTCCTTGAGGCTTCTCGGGGGTTGTATCTCCTGGATAGCGCGAACCTTTTCCGGGTCCAAATGGATTCCTGTGAAAGTTACAACAAATCCTAGGAATTTGCCGCTGGCCACCCCCAGGAAGGACTTTGTGGGATTCATCTTCAATTGATGAGCCCGCATGATGTCGAAGACCACCTTCAGGTCCGCTATGTGATCACCTTTAGTGCGGCTTTTTACCGCGATGTCATCAACATAACATTCCACCATTTTGCGTATTTGCTGATGGAAAATGGCGTTCATGGCCCTTTGGTATGTTGCCCCTTCATTTTTCAGTCCGAAGGGCATGACGGTGTAGCAATATACCCCTAGAGGTGTTCTGAAGGAGGTATGCTTTTCGTCATCAGGATACATTTTGATTTGATTGTATCCTGAGAATCCGTCCATGAAGGACATTCGTTCGAATCCACAAGTATTGTCAATCATGACATCTGTGATCGGCAATGGGAATTCGTCCTTGGGGCAGGCCTCGTTTAGATCGCGGAAGTCGATGCAGATCCGGATCTTCCCGTTCTTCTTGGCGACGGGGACGATGTTGGCTACCCAGTCGGGATGTTGTTCTTCCCTGATGAAGCCAGAATCAATAAGTTTTCTGACTTCTGATTGAATTGCCTCCATTATTTCTGGACGAAACCGTCGCTGCTGTTGTTTGACAGGCTTTACGTCCGGATTGATGTTGAGGCGGTGCATAGCCACCTGAGGATCAAGTCCTGGCATGTCCTCATAATTCCAGGCGAAGACGTCTATATACTCTTGTACAAGAGATATTAGATCTTTCTTCTCCGAAGGTGACAGGCCGTCACTTATGAAGATGGGCTTAGGGTTAGCCTCATCTCCTAGGTTGACCTGAACAACCTTGTCTTCTGTGGGTGGCTCGCGCTGTTCAAAGCGGGTATCCCAAAGAGCATTTAAATGTTTGATCCAAGGATCTGTATCAGATTGGATCATTTCTTCATTTCCATCTTCCAGGTGGCTTGTCGAAACCATGTTCACTGAAAGTTCCTTGAAAATGTTGCCGACACTGACATCTGACTCCCAAGATGATGTGTCCGAAGAGTAATCATTGCTCGACGATTCTTGAGAATCGGAGGCTGATGGGACCGGAGTCGATACATAGCCCAACCCCCGGCGCGTCTGATGATAATAATCAGGGGCCTTCCCTTTCGGCACAAAGGATCGAAGCAGCGTCCTCCTTCCTTTGCCGAAGTTCAACCCGGGTCTGTTGGTCAGGTCGTACCCCATGCATCTCATCATTTTGAGTGCTTTTGGTTCATAATGACCGAACTGAGGGGACTCCTCCTCACTTCCCGAGTCTTCACAGGGCATTGGCTCAGACGAGATTCGCCCAAAAAGAATTGGTTTTTGGCCTTTTCGTCTTGCTGGAACCATAAATATAGATTCCTGCGCATTACCATTGTCTTGGTACGTCTCGAAGGACGATTTCACTGGTACATGCAACGATGTCAAAGCATCTACTGCCGACCAGGGGTCATCGTCTATTTCGGTGCTAGTGTCTGATGGTACTGAATCAGAAGCAAACACAGAAAAATACGCAAAATCTACATCTTCATTAATATACCAACTGCCTGCATCATCAGCGGAGGTATTATCAACATCGAGCTTATTAGTGCTCTTTACAGGTGGATCCAGCTCCCACACGCACTCATCTTCCTCGGGCTCGGTGTCAGCTTCGTTACCAGAGTCTGGTTCCTCTGGTCGCGGGACTTCATCCGTCTCCACCGGATCTTGGTACAGCAAGGAGTCGGTGAAATAATTCTCGACCCCTTTGAACGGATACCTTTTGGCGATCAACGTCTGCACATTTCCACTCCCGTCAATGTATTTCATGACTTGGTGGAGAGTGGAGGGAACGATGGAGTTGCGGTGAATCCACGGTCGTCCCAGCAATAGATTGTAGGAAGTGTCGGCGTCGATGATGTAGCATGTCACTTCCGACTTGAGACTTCCAATTTGACACCTGAGCTTGATCTTCCCCATCGGACGGGTTTGGTTGGCATTGAACCCATAGATAGTTGTCTGGGTGGGGCTCAAACGATGGGTAGGAATGCCGAGATGTTGCATGACCCTGCGAGGCATGATGCTCAACGCGGACCCTGGGTCTACCTGGATGCGGTTCACCTCGGACGATCCAATATACCCTGTGAAGTACAGGGGTCGATCATGCTTCACTTTCACCTGCATATTATCTGCCGTGAAGGTGATGCAGGGGGCACTCTGGGAGGTGTGGAGGCAATCCTCTACATCTTCCTCCTTCGGCACCTGGGTCATGAAGACCTCAGCATTTGCCAGAGCTTCTTGCAGAGCTTCCCTGGTCGACTTTGATAGTCTAAGAAGTTCATACAAGGTAATGCGTGCCGGAATGTTGGCCAACTGAGCCAGGACATCAAAGCGGTAAGGTGTCGTATATCCTTCCGCGATGCCCTTTTGAAGGGCTCGAGAAAATCGAGTCTCTTTCTGCTTCTCCACAGGTGGCTTTGTGGAGGGCCTAACTGGCTCAGCAGTTGGTTGTGGAGGGGCTACTGCCGTCTCGCCGTACTGTTTCAAGTACGCCTGTCCTGAACGGTTTCCCGCCATCGGTTGGTTGGGCTCTGCGGCCAAGACGATCGTTTCCTCCTCTGAGTCGGTCAGTGAAGGAATATCAGTCTCCGCTTCTCGAGAGGAGACACCCACCACATTGCAGGATGAGGCCTTTGCTTTGCCTTTGGATTTCCTGTTGGTCACAGTAGTCCATTGCTGTTCATTGACAAGGTCAGGGTGGACCCACATAATTTCCCCTTGAGGTGCAGGGACGGGTACCAAGCCTTTCTCTTGCTGCTGGTGAGGGTCTGTGTTGACCACTCTCAGCTCTCCTCTTGGAATAGGAGTTACCCCCGCAGGCGTTGGAGGTTGTCTTCCGAATTGGAGAACCGACGTCACATTAGCCATCACCTTCTTCTGCTCTGGTCGGAGTTTTAATACCTTCGCGTCAATCAGAGCCTGAAGGATGTCCTTGAAGACGTAGCAGCTTTTGGTGGGGTGTCCCAACATCCTGTGATACATGCAGTAGTTGGGATTGTCGGTCTTTCCGACTTCCTCTGGGCGTCGAGCTTCAGGGAGCTTCAGTCGGTTGCTCTTGTTGAGTAGTTTAAAGAGCGAATCGACATGTTCCTCCTTAAAGGAATATTGCTTGTTGACGCGAGGCTGACTTGAAGAGCCACTCGCCTTGCCTGATTGAGGTTTGGCGGGAGATTTGGTCTCCGTTGCCAAATTATCCTTCCGCTTTGTTTGGAGGGATGTGTCTGGCGCACGCCTTGTCGACCTTTCCGGCCTAGGCTTACCTTCCTCCGCTCTGACGCGGGCAACGATCTCCTCAGCCTGTTCACCTTGTTGGACTAATTGTTTCCAGGTGCGGCTTTCAGCAACTCCTATTTGAGCAAGGAGTGAGGTTTGGAGATTGTGGCGACATGTTTCTACCAGGGTGGCCTGGGTCATACGCTTGGACACCGGAGTGCCATGTTCTGAAATCTTTCCACGAAAGACTTGACGGACTCCCCTTTTCGCTGTTTGGTAGCCAAAAGGGTTGGCATTGTGACTTCGGAGTATCCTCGAAGAAGCGTGTTAAAAAGAGCTTCTCCAAATCGCCCCAGTTCTTGATAGAACCTTCTGGGAGCTTCATAAACCATTCAAAGGCCAACCCTTTCAGGGTGCTGATGAACAGGCTTGCCAGGATGGCGTCATTATCTACTACATTCCCGGTTTGGGATTTGAAGTAGTAGATGTGCTGGTTGGGTGACCCCTTCCCATCAAAGGCTTGAAGAGTTGGAGCTTTGAACTTGGGCGGGTATGGAACCAAGTCCCATTCAGCCGGGTAGGGTCGGACCACTCCTACTTCTTGGAGGTCTTTGCGATTGGCAAGGGCCTCGAGGCGTCGCTCCAGTTGACTCATTCTTTTAACATGAGCCTTTCCCTGGTCTTGGTCGCCTTTTACTTGCGACGAGGACTTGGACGAGCAGGAAGTAGATCGCCGCGTCTCCCCAGAAGGTTCGGAAGATGAGCTTTCTCCCTTTTTCCCTTTGCCCTTTGACTTTTTAGGAGGGGACTTCCTCCTGTCTTCGAGCAGCTGTGCAATCGCCTGCTTGAGGGAGTTGATAGATTCCTACTGAGAAAGAATCATATCCATTTGTGCCTTCTGGATCTGCTCCAAACGTTTAGTCGTCTCCTCAGGAGTGCCTGTCATGTAGGCGGAGGTCTCCTTCTCGACGGAAGAGTTTGAAGCCCTTGATTCCGCTACGGCGGAGTGAGAATCATTAATGCCATAGGCTAAGGCATTATAGTCAATTGGGGAATGGCCCCAGTCCGGGTGCGAGTGTGTCGATACACCCCTTCTGGTTCAGAGTTAGACTCGGACTCGTCTGAGCTGACTGCAAGTTGTTTTCCCTTACTCCTGCTTGTCATATTCGCAGTGAGCTCCGGGTATTCAACGTCAGAGAAGGTTCTCCTTCTGTGGGAGCGTCTTCTTTTAGCTGACGGAGGAATCAGGGTCAGCTGTCTGACTAAAGACTGCTGGTGTATGCCTGATCCGCAACGGCACTCAGAGAGCATATGGATGAGCCGTTGGCAGCAACACGACGAAGTGGCCTGATTGGTACTTCTTTTCTTCGTCAGATAATCCCTCAAATCCATGGGAGGGGGATTGAAAAGATTAGCCTCGCAACGTCGAAGACGGGAGGCATCCATGTGCTGTACAGCCTGGACGCAGGCATCAGAGATGCGGTTCTTGCGCCGCAGCTGTTCAGCGCGCGTCTGGCGTCTCTGTTGAGACAAAACGCGCCTGTCGCGTTGCTGTTGAGAGAGGATGGGCTGCTGGGCCCCACGCCTATAGGCTCGTGCCTCTTGCGCTTGACGAGGCGCAGAGGTCTCACCTTGGCGTTTGATGAGTTGGTCCTCAGAGGACCTAACTGAAGGAATATCGCGTTTGGGACGCCAAACGCGGATTTCACGTACTGGACGTGGCGCGGGTAAGGCGCGAGATTGTACGTCACGTCCAGTCTCAGTTGGACAACCAACGGTTCCAACTTGCAGCTGACGCGCACGTCTCCTCTGTCGACGCTCAGCGTTTCGATTGCGTCGAGGAGGTGGAGAGAGACCAACGACATCCTGATGCTGGACACCAGGGACTTTGACCACGCGGGTCTCCTGAGAGATGCTGACGCGGGTGTTCTGTGCGACGCGGTTGGTCGCAAAGGCAGATGTGCCTGGGACCACGCGGGCCTTCTGAGAGGCGTTGGCGCGTGTACCTTGCTTGGCACAGTCGGCAGCAGGGGAGCTCGAGAAAGCCACAGATCGGGCCTCGAGACCATTCCCCGTCGAGACCCGGCGGCAGACGCGGGTCTTTGGGCTCTTGGAGCCGGAAGAGAGAAACTCTTCGTACTTCGCCTGGTCGAACTCGACAACGAGTGATTCGACCATCTTCCCTTTATGGTGGACGGCATCGTGCGCCACTATTTGCTCCTCAGTGACAAACGTAGTCCCCAGCGGAGTCGCCATCTCTTGTATGACCCGGGAAAGGAGAAGACAGGAATATTGCTGTAAAAGTTTTCCTTGAATCAAATGAAAAAGATTACAACAATAACAACTGTTCCTTCCGGTTACAAGGGAGGGAGAATATTGAATCTTGAATTCCCCCTTTGTTTAAGGCTGGGTTCTTCGCGTGGCGGTGGAGAGTGAATCTTGTTCTCCGTTGACCCGATGACCGTCCTTCAGGGATCTCCTCTTCGGCCGGTAGAAAGAGTGACACAGCTCTGTCTACCAAAACTCTAAAAGAGAAGGTAGGCGAAAGCTAGCTCGTACGCAGCGAACTTGCTGAAGAGTTGATCTGCTTCTTTTCTCTCTGTGTCGCCCTCTGTCTCTCTTCGTCTGATTAATTCTCTGCTCTCCTCCTTCTGATTGCCGATCGCCCCGACCTCATAGCAAACGAGGCTATTTATAGAGGTCCGAGGGGGTGAACGTGCCCCTGAAAACGCTCCACAATGAGGGCCAACTTCCCCGCTACATGGGCAGTAACTAACCCACGTGTCTGCTAAAGACACGCCATGATGGGGACTGATTTCCCTTACGTGTAGGCAGTGATTGGTCCCTTAACCAAGGCGGTTATAACTGAGACGCGGGTTTTAGACCTTTGCGTCTTGAGGCTGAGACGCGGGTGTCAGGCCGACGCGCCTTGATGCTGAGACGCGGGTGTCGAGCCAACGCGCCTTGATGCTGAGACGCGGGTGTCGAGCCAACGCGCCTTGATGCTGAGACGCGGGTGTCGAGCCAACGCGCCTTGATGCTGAGACGCGGGTGTTAGCCTCTCGCGTCTAAAGCTTGAAACTTTTCTTTTCAATGGCTTGTCCTCCAGTAACTTTTGGACAGCCTACAACGAGCTTATCGAGATCTTGGACGCGGACGAACTCCTCAGTTTTTCTCTGAGAATGATCAGGTCTATCCTTCGTACGGGGATGAGGAGAACTCGATCTGCCATCGGATTGCTCCGATGGTTTGGGGGAGGTCGTTCTGCAGTGCCTCTAACTTTGAGATTGCTCGTCGTTTGTGGCCTCTGTGGCGGTAGGCCTCTCAGGCGATGGAAGCGATACTCAGGTGTTCTAGAGGACCACGATCTGGGCGAGAAGTTGGTCGTTTAGGCGCTTCATCTCCTCCCATTCACGGGCCATGTTTTCTCGTTCCTGCTTTGCTTACCCCCATTCGTGGTCTAACAGAGCTTGCTACTTGGCCAATTCCTCATTCATGTCAACGAACATTTGGAGGAGTTGGGCTTCGTAAGTTGATGGTGGGTGGATGTCTCTGGTTGCCTCCTGAGAAAGCGTAGAGACAGTATCTTCTGCGATAAGGCTGAGGCCGCTCGGGGGAATAATGTCCCCAGTGATGGTAGAGATTCGCCCTTGGAGGTGGTCCCTTTGCCGATGGTCGACTACTTTTTCGAGGTTATGGCTTATTGGAGAGGCTTTTTGAGGAGAGGTTAGGGGAGAAATCTGAGCGTTTGGACTCAGATCTCAATAAAAGCTCCAAAGATGTAGGGGTAAATTCTCTGAAGGAATTTATCCACACTTCAAATTACAACCTGAATCTGAGAGAGAGTAGAAAAAACAATCACAAAGAGTCAAATTTTACATAAAACCCATTTGGGAAAATCATGGGAAGGAGGGGGAGAATCCACTATTTTTCAGAGGATTACAGTGGATTTTACAGAGAACAACTTTGTTCTTCTTGCTAGATATCACCAGTCCAGAAAATATATATTTAGATGTCTTATATACTCGGGGGTTACTAGATGGTACAAGTCATGCGGATTTAATAACAGCACGATCTACACGTTGCAATCTTTCGTAACAGCCTAGATTGTATCCTCGATTGCAAGAGTGATATCTGCTGCTTTCTATAACTGCTTATGTTTTAAATAGGGATCGCAGACCATGTTGGAAATATAAAATGACCTGTTACGTAATAGACTCCACAAATATAGGCGGGATTTGATGGAAGCTATTATAGAGGTTGTCTTGCTCAGGTCGAGGAAACTGACTTCGGTTGGATGATCATCCTCGGGAGAGTTAATTTCTTGGTAGAGGATAATGGTCTCTGGAATGTCCTAAACATTGCTCTTGCTTGGAGGTTTTCCTTGCGAATGTCTTCAGGAAATTCTAATGGTAAGGGACACGTGTCTTGATTCTGGCATGGGTTTGATTTTGACCACTACAACATGAAGGAAGAGACATCACTGTTGGAGCATCTAAACTTCTTCAACAAGGTCATCAGCAAGTTTCTAACTGTTGATGCTAAGATCGACGAGGAGGATAAGGCGTTGTTACTTGTCAGTTCGCTTCCATAGTCATACAATCATATCATCACTATCATGCTCGATCTACGGTAAGGAAACTTTTATCTTAGAGGTCAATTCAACTTTCTTATCTAATGAGATCAGAAAAAGGCAAAATCAAGAAGTGCAGGAAGGATCAAGTTTGGTTGTGACAGGAAGAAAAGAAAGAGGAGAAGGAAAGAAAAATCACTTTTGTCACAGAGAAAGTCATTGGAAGAATGACTGTAAGAATCGACAAGAGTGGCTGAAGAAGAAGGAGCAAGCTGCGGAGGCAGACGTAGAAAGCGTTGTTGACACTGAAGTATTAATGACTTCTTATGTTGAAGGTAACACCTCTTAAGGTAAACACTGAATATTTGATTCGGGTAGTTCGGTTCATATATGTTCCCATAAAGAGCTGTTCAACAACTTCTTGTTTGTAAATGAGGAAGGGATTATCATAATGGTGGATGACTCGACTTGCGAGGTCATTATAGGCTGTCTAAAAATCATTAAAGACAAGCCATTAAAAAAGGCAGAGTTTCAGGTTCTA
This sequence comes from Agave tequilana, assembly GCA_038442645.1. Taxonomy (NCBI): domain Eukaryota; kingdom Viridiplantae; phylum Streptophyta; class Magnoliopsida; order Asparagales; family Asparagaceae; genus Agave; species Agave tequilana. Next base: position 52,106 of record JAVJIF010003599.1, on the reverse strand, counting down.
GATACAGGACTAATGATGGCCATCCGCGTCTCAACCTCAAGGCGCGTGGGCTCGACACCCGCGTCTCAACCTCAAGGCGCGTGGGCTCGACACCCGCGTCTCAACCTCAGGGCGCGTGGGCTCCACACCCGCGTCTCGGTTATAACCGCCCTGGTTATGGGGCCAGTCACCACCCACATAGCGGGGAAGTTAGCCCCTCATTGTGGAGCACTTTTAGGGGGCACGTTCACCCCTGGAGCCTCTATAAATAGCCCCGTCGCTATGAACCAGAGGGGGAGAACAACAACACGGGACGAAAAGAGAAAGAGACCAAAGATAGACAACAGACTACACCCAGGCAGACAGAGAGAGCTCAACTCTTCAACAAGCTCGCTGTGTACGAGTTGCCCTTTTGCCTACCTTCTCTTTGAGAGTTTTGGTAGACAGAGCTGTGTTACTCCTTCTACCAGCCAAAGAGAAGATCCCTGACGATCCCGACGGTCATCCGGTCAACGGAGAACAAGACTCACTCTCCATCGCCACACGAAGAACCCAGCACTAAACAAAGGGAGGATTCAAGACTCAACATCCTCCCTCCCTTGTAACTGAAGGAAAACAGTTTTGTTGTAATTTTTCATCTGATTCAAGGAAATTTTACAGCGAACACCTTTTATTCCTTTTTCGGCGCGTACAAGAGATGGCGACTCCGCTGGGGACTACATTTGTCACTGATGAGCAAATCGTGGCGCAAGATGACGTCCTTCGTAAGGGAAAGATGGTCGAATCGCTTGTGTCGAGTTCGACCAGGCAAAATACGAAGAGTTTCTTTCTGCCGGCTCCAAGAGCCCAAAGACCCGCGTCTGCCGCAGGGTCTCGACGGGGAATGGCCCCGAAGCCCGATCCGAGGTTCTCTCGGGCGCCGCTGCTGCCAACTGTGCCAAGCAGGATACACGCGCCAACGCCTCTCAGGAGGCCCGCGTGGTCTCAGGCACAACTGCCGCTGCGATCAACCGCGCAGCACGGAATACCCGCGTCAGCGTCTCTCAGGAGACCCGCGTGGTCAAAATCTCTGGTGTTCAGCATCCGGTCGTCGTTGGTCACTCTCCACCTCTACGACGCAACCGAAACGCTGAGCGTCGACAGAGGAGACGTGCGCGTCAGCTACAAGTTGGAACCTCTGGTTGTCCGACTGAGGCTGGACGCGACGTACAATCTGACGCCTTGCCCGTGCCACGTCCAGCACGTGAAGTCCGCGTTTGGCGGCCAAACGCGAGACTCCTCAAGCTAGGTCCTCTGAAGACTAACTCACCAAACGCCAAGGTGAAGCCTCTGCGCCTCGTCAAGCGCGAGAGGCACGCGCCCATAGGCGTGGGGCCCAGCAGCCCATCCTCTCTCAAACGTCTCTGCCCCGAGGCACCGAGCGGCAGCGCGGCAATCGCGTCTCGTCCCAACAGAGACAACAGACGCGCGTTATACAGCCACGACGCGAGAACCGCGTCCCTGAAGCCCGCGTCCAGGCTATACAGCACATGGATGCCTCTTGTCTTCGGCGTTGCGAGGTTAATCTCTTCGATCCCCCTCCCGTGGATCTGAGGGATTACTTGACGAAGAAAAGAAGTGCCAATCAGGTCACTTCATCATGTTGCTGCCAACGGCTCATCTCTATGCTCTCCGAGTGCCGTTGTGGTTCAGGTGTGCACCAGCAGTCTTTAGTTAGACAGCTGACCCTGATTCCCCCGTCAGCTAAAAGAAGGCGCTCCCACAGAAGGAGAACCTTCTCTGACATTGAGTACCGGAGCTCACTGCGAATATGACGAGCAGGAGCAAGGAAAACAACCTGCAGTCAGCTCGGATGAGTCTGACTCTGAACCGGAAGGGGTGTATCAACACACTCGCACCCGGACTGGGGCCATTCCCCCGATTGATTATAATGCCTTAGCCCATGGCATTAAAGTGAATGATTCTCACTCCGCCATAGCGGAATCACGGGCTTCAAACTCTTCCGTTGAGAAGGAGGCCTCCGCCTACATGATAGGCACTCCTGAGGAAACAGCTAGACGTTTAGAACAAATCCAGAAGGCACAAATGGATATGATTCTTTCTCAGCAGAATCTATCGACTCCCTCAAGCAGATGCTTGCACAGTTGCTCGAAGACAGGAGGAAATCTCCTCCTAAAAAGACGAAGGGCAAAGGGAAAAAGGGAGAAAGCTCATCTTCCGAGCCTTCTGAGGAGAGGCCGCGATCTACTTCTAGTTCGTCCAAATCCTCGTCGCAAGTAAAGGGCGGCCAAGATCAGGGAAAGGCCCATGCTAAAAGAATGAGTCAATTGGAGCAACGCCTCGAGGCCCTTACCAACCGTACAGGCCTCCAAGAAGCTGGAGTGGTCCGGCCCTATCCTGCTGAATGGGACTTGGTTTCGTACCCGTCCAAGTTCAAGGCTCCAACCCTTCAAGCATTCGATGGGAAAGGGTCACCCAACCAACACATCTACTACTTTAAATCCCAAACCGGGAATGTAGTAGATAACGATGCTATCCTGGCTCGTCTGTTCATCGGCACCCTGAAAGGGCTGGCCTTTGAATGGTTCATGAAGCTCCCAGAAGGTTCTATCAAGAACTGGGGCGATTTGGAGAAGCTTTTCTTAACGCGCTTCTTCGAGGATGACTCGGAGGTCAACATGCCTACCCTTTTGGCTACTAAACAGCGAAAGGGAGAGTCCGTCAAGTTTTTCGTGGAAAGATTTCGGAACGTGGCACTCTGGTGTCCAAGCGGCATGACCCAGGTCACTCTGGTGGAAACATGCCGCCACAATCTCCAAACCTCACTCCTTACTCAAATAGGGGTTGCTGAAAGCCGCACCTGGAAGCAATTAGTCCAACAAGGTGAACAGGCTGAAGAGATTGTCGCCCGCGTCAGGGCATAAGAAGGGAAGCCACGGCTAGAGAGGTCAACCAGGCGTGCGCCAGACACATCCCTCCAGACAAAGCGGAAGGATAACTTGGCAGCAGAGACCAAACCTCCTGCTAAACCTCAACTGGTCAAGGAAGTAGCTCTTCAAGTCAACCACGGGCCAACAAACAGTATTCCTTCAAGGATGAACATGTCGATTCACTCTTTAAACTACTCATCAAGAGCAACCGACTGAAGCTCCCTGAAGCTAGGCGCCCCGAGGAAGTCGGCAAGACCGACAATCCCAATTACTGCTTATACCACAGGATGTTGGGACACCCCACCAAAAGCTGCTACATCTTCAAGGACATCCTTCAGGCCCTGATTGACGCGGAGGTATTGAAACTCCGACCAGAGCAGAAGAAGGTGACGGCTAATGTGACGTCAGTTCTCCAGTTCGGAAGACAACCCCTGACACCCTCTGGAGTAGTCCCTATCCCAAGAGGAGAGCTGAGAGTGGTCAACACAGACCCTCACCAGCAGCAAGAGAAAGGCTTGGTACCCGTCCCTACACCTCAAGGGGAAATCATGTGGGTCTACCCTGACCTTGTGGACAGCCAACAATGGACCATTGTGACTAGCAGGAGGTCCAAAGGCAAAGCTAAAGCCTCGTCTTTGCAATGTGGTATGCGCCTCTTCTCGAGAAGCGGAGACTGATATCCCTTCGCTAACCGACTCGGAAGAGGAGACAATAGTCTTGGCCGCAGAGCCCAACCAACCGATGGCGGGAACCCGTTCGGGACAGCCGTACTTGAAGCAGTATGGCGAGATGGCGGCAACCCCTCCACAACTAGCTGTAGAGCCAACTAAGCCCTCCACAAAACAACTTGTGGAGAAACAGAAAGAAACTCGGTTTTCTCGAGTTCTTTCGAAAGATGTAGCGGAAGGATCCACGACACCTTACCGCTTTGATGTCCTGGCTCAACTAGCCAACATCTCGGCACGCATTACCTTGTATGAACTTCTTAGACTATCAAAGTCAACCAGAGAAGCTCTATAAGAGGCTCTGGCAAATGCTGAGGTCTTCATGACCCAGGTGCCAAAGGAGGAAGATGTAGAGAATTGTCTCCACACCTCCCAGAATGCCCCTGCATCACCTTCACGGTAGAGGATATGCAGGTTAAAGGGAAGCATGATCGACCCTTGTACTTCACAGGGTATATTAGATCATCTGAGGTGAACCACATTCAGGTAGATCCAGGGTCCGCGTTGAGTATCATGCCTCGCCGGGTCATGCAACATCTGGGCATCCCCACCTATCGTCTGAGCCCTACCCAGACAACCATTTACGGGTTTAATGCCAATGGCACCCATCCGATGGGGAAGATCAAGCTCAAATGCCAGATTAGAAGCCTCAAGTCAGAAGTGACATGCTACGTCATCGATGCTGACACTTCCTACAACCTACTGTTGGGACGACCATGGATTCACCGCAACTCCATCGTTCCCTCTACTCTCCATCAAGTCATGAAATATATTGACGAGAATGGAAAGGTGCAGACGTTGATTGCCGAAAGGCATCCATTCAAAGGGGTCGAGAATTATTTCATAGACTCCTTACTGTACCAAGATCCCGGGGAGACGGATGAAGTCCGCAACCGGAAGAACCAGACTCTGGCAATGAAGCCGATACTGAGCTGAAGGAAGATGAGTGTGTGTGGGAGCTAGATCCACCTGTAACGGTCATTAATAAGCCTGATGTTGATAATACCTCCGCCGATGATGTAGGGGCTGGTACATTAATGAAGAATTAGATTTAGCGTATTTTTCTGTGTTTGCTTCTGATTCAGTGCCGTCAGACACTAGCACCGACGTGGATGACGATCTCTGGTCGGCAATGGATGCCTTGACATCGTTGCATGTACCAGTGAAATCGTCCTTTGAAACATGTCGAAATGTCGATGATGCGCAACAATCAATACTCATGGTTCCAGCCAGACGGAAAGGCCAAAAACCAATTCTTTTTGGGCGAATCTCGTCTGAACCAACGCCCCGCGAAGAATCGGAAGGCGAGGAGGAATCCCCTCAGTTCGGTCATTATGAACCAAAAGCGCTCAAAATGATGAAGTGCATGGGGTATGATCTAACCAACAGACCCGGGTTGAACTTCGGCAAAGGAAGGAGAACACTACTTCAATCCTTTGTGCCGAAAGGGAAAGCCCCCGATTATTATCATCGGACGCGCTAGGGGTTGGGCTATGTATCAACTCCGATTCCATCAGCCTCTGATTCTCGAGAATCGTCAAGCCACGATTACTCTTCCGGCACGTCATCATGGGAGTCAGATGTCAGTGTCAGCAATATCTTCAGAGAACTTTCAGTGAACATGGTTTCAACAAGCCACCTGGAAGATGGAGATGAAGAAATGATCCAATCTGATACAGATCCTTGGATCAAACATTTAAATACTCTTTGGGATACCCGCTTTGAACAGCGCGAGCTACCCATAGAAGACAAGGTTGTTCAAGTCAATCTAGGAGATGAGGCCAATCCTAAGCCTATCTTCATAAGTGACGGCCTGTCACCTTCGGAGAAGAAGGATCTAATATCTCTTGTACAAGAGTATATAGACGTCTTCGCCTGAAATTACGAGGACATGCCTGGACTTGATCCTCAAGTGGCTATGCACCGCCTCAACATCAATCCGGACGCAAAACCTGTCAAACAACAGCAGCGACGGTTCCGTCCAGAAATAATGGAGGCAATTCAATCAGAAGTCAGAAAACTTATTGATTCTGGCTTCATCAGGGAAGAACAACATCCCGACTGGGTAGCCAACATTGTCCCAGTTGCCAAGAAAAACGGGAAGATCCGGATCTGCATCGACTTCCGTGATCTAAACGAGGCTTGCCCCAAAGACGAATTCTCACTGCCAATCACAGATGTCATGATTGACAATACTTGTGGATTCGAACGAATGTCCTTCATGGATGGATTCTCAGGATACAATCAAATCAAAATGTATCCCGACGACGAAAAGCACACCTCCTTCAGGACACCATTGGGGGTCTACTGCTATACCGTCATGCCCTTCGGACTGAAGAATGCGGGGGCAACATATCAAAGGGCCATGAACGCCATTTTCCAGCAGCAAATGCACAAAACGGTGGAATGTTATGTTGATGATATTGCGGTGAAAAGTCGCGCTAAGGGTGATCACATAGCTGACCTAAAGGTGGTTTTTGACATCATGCGAGCTCATCAGTTGAAGATGAACCCAACCAAATCCTTCCTGGGGGTGGCTAGTGGCAAATTCCTAGGATTTGTTGTAACCTCCACGGGAATTCATCTGGACCCGGAAAAGGTTCGCGCTATCCAGGAGATGCAACCTCCGAGAAATCTCAAGGAACTCAGGGGATTGCAAGGACGATTGGCGTACATCCGTAGGTTCATCTCAAACCTCTCCGGAAGATGCCAACCCTTCACTAAGCTAATGAAGAAGGGTGTCTCGTTCATTTGGGACGACGCTTGTCAACAAGCATTTGAGGAAATCAAGCAATACCTCACCCAACCACCAGTCCTTGCAGCTCCGATATCCGGAAAATCTTTCCTGGTATACGTCCGGGCAATGGATCATTCATTGGGAGCTCTACTAGCTCAGCATGATGACCATGGATGTGAGCAAGCGATCTACTATCTGAGTAGAATAATGATCGGAGCCGAACATCGGTACAACCCGATCGAGAAGGAATGTTTGGCACTGGTGTTCGCCATTCAGAAAATGCGACACTACCTGGCGGGCCAAACCATAAATGTCATATCAAAAGTCAACCCCTTGAGGTTACTCATGACAAAACCTTCATCGCTAAATGGCCGACTGGCAAAATGGGCCATATTGTTATCTCAATATGAAATGCACTTTTTACCACAGAAGGCCATTAAAGGACAAGCGGTGGCGGATTTTCTGACTAAGCATCCAGATCCGAGGGTAACCAAACTTTACGACGATCTCCCAGATGAGGTCGCTGAAGCCTACCTAACTCAGACATCGTTCGAAAGTCAAGTGTGGCAACTCTTCTTTGACGGTGCATCCAAAACAAGCAAAAAGGACACATCGTAGCGAGGGTAGGAGTAGTACTCGTCTCGCCACAGAACTATGTGATTCCTCGAGCTGTCTCGCTAACTGAGCCTTGCTCCAATAATGTAGCAGAATACAACGCTCTTTTGATTGGGATGCAGCTCGCCGATGAGATTGGCGTTAAAAATCTTGAGGCATACGGTGACTCCAAACTCATTGTTAGCCAAGTCGCGGGGAGTACGAAGTCAGACATGAGGACCTAGTACCCTACTACAACGCAACTATCCACATGGCCGAGAGGTTCACAAACTTCTACATCGATCATATACCGCGCAGGCAAAATGCGCATGCAGATGCACTGGCGTCCCTCGCGGCCTCCTTAGCTCTTCCAGCTGGAGCAATAGAGAAGGTATTCGTCTACAGCCACGACCTGTATTGCCCGAGAACTGCCCTCGAAGACTATCAGGAGTCAAAGGGAGAGTATCAAGGCAAAGAAGCGCTGGAATTGTCAACCGGGCCAGAGCTTAAAGACTGGCGATTCCCCTATATCGACTATGTCTTGTATGGCATCCTGCCTGAGGACGCCAAGGAAGCGGCTGCCATTCGAAGGAAAGCCCCTAAATTTTACTACAATGCGATTACACAAACATTGTATCGTCGATCGCATGACGGGGTCTTGCTCCGGTGCCTCTCACCAAAGGAGGCCCAAGAGGTATTGAAAGAAGCCCACGATGGTATGTGTGGAGCCCATCAACCTGGCCCAAAACTGGCACATCGACTCCAAAGATTGGGTTACTACTGGCCCAAGATGATTGCCGATGCCATCACTTATGCCAAAAGATGTCACGCCTGCCAAGTGCACGGCGATTTCATCCATCAAGCACCAGGGTACCTCCACTCCATGACCTCTACCTGGCCATTTGAAATGTGGGGGATGGATGTGGTTGGTCCTATCAGCCCACCATCATCAAAGGGACATCGGTTTGTTTTGGCAATAACCGATTATTTCTCTAAATGGGCCGAAGCTATTCCTCTGAAGGAGGTAAAATCGTCTAACGTGATCAAGTTCGTGAAACATCACGTTATTTACCGTTTCGGTGTACCTCGGCGAATTGTCCATGACAATGGACCCCAGTTCATCAGCCAGGCTTTCCAGAGATTCTGCGCTAAGTTCAGAATCCAGAGTGTGTCCTCAACGGCATACTATCCTGCCGCTAACGGCCTTGCAGAAGCTTTCAACAAGACCATTGGCAAGCTCCTCAAGAAATTCGTCTCGAAAAGTCAACGTGACTGGGACGATAAGCTAGGTGAATGCTTATGGGCCTATCGCACAACTGTGCGAACCCCAACTAAAGCCACGCCATTTTCTTTGGTATATGGATGTGAAGCCGTACTTCCACTGGAAATCCAAATTCCATCTCTACGCGTCGCCTTGACAGCGGAGATGACAACCGAGGAGAAGCATCGACAGCGACTCCAGGAATTGGAGGCCTTAGACGATAAGCGTTTGCAGGCCCAACAACAAATCGAGCTTTACCAAGCTCGAATTACCAAAGCCTTCAACAAGAAAGTTAAGGTGCAGACTTTCAGGAAAGGCGATCTTGTCTTAGCCGTCAGAAGACCCATAGTGATGACGCACAAGACAAAAGGAAAATTCCAACCCAAATGGGAAGGACCGTTTGTCGTAGAGTCAGTCTACTCGAATGGATCATATCGCCTCATAACCTCGAATGGCGATACACTCATGATGCCTATCAATGGCAGGTTCTTGAAGAAATACTATCCTTAAATGGTATTCTTCCCCCGATCAAGTTAAAAGTACACCTCTGATCAAAACAAGAAGAGTTCTTCATTAATATCCAACGCCTCCGACGGCTAAGGATAGAGGAAAATGTTGGCTTCTAAGCCCAACATAAGTCTTCGACAACTCATCATGTTGAGGGGAATAGCATGGCTAGCCCAACTCAAATGGTAGTTGGTAAAGGCACCTCAAATCCGTTGATAGCTGAGGGTTTGCTAAAAATCCTAAGTGGACTCAACTCCACCCTCCCTTCCAAAATCCCTTACCAATTCTCATCCACAGAATGGTAGGCTTACAAAATACAGTTGTTGTCAAGTTAACACTATACCTCTGACATTCCAAACTCCACCTGTCCATTCTTATCAATAGAATGACAGGTCCTCAAATTGCTCATATCGCAAATCAAGTTTCTGTCAAGTTAATATCACACCTCTGACAAAATTACTGTTTAAGTTAACATTATACTTCTAAACAGTACACCAAGCTTCTGTCAAGTTAATATTACACCTCTGACAGTCACTTTCCTTCAGACTTCCGTATTGAAGCTGAAACGAATGATGCTAAGTTAACACTACACCTCTAGCATCTAAGTCATTGCCAAGTTCAACAATACACCTATGGCCATGACTTTTCCTCGACTTCCTTATCCAAGCCGAGATGACCAATGCTAAGTTCCACATTACACCTCTAGCATTACCCTCACTGTCAAGTTAAACATCACACCTATGTCAGTGACACTCTCAGTTTTCCCAAAACAAAACTGAAATACTTTTGAGTCAAGTTAATATTACACCTCTGACCCACATCCTTGTCAAGTTAACATCACACTTCTGACGAGACTACTTTCAATCCGTTAAGTTAATATCACACCTCTAACGGTAAAGACTTCCCTAGATTCCCCATGAGTCTAGTCTTACTTGTTATTCTCTTCAATAGAATAACAAGTCTACCTAAAAACATTGTTAGGTAACACTACACCATTGACAGTGTTTCCATCAACTCCCCGGCTGAACTTAATCAAGTTGATCCCAAACCCTTGATAAAAGTTTACCTTCCCTGGGGGTACGTGTTCCACTTGTCACTTTTCTTATAAAGTGGCTGGTCCACCAAACATTATTTCATCTCTGTCAAGTTAATATTACACCTCTGACAGTATTGTGAAAGTTCCTGAAATAGGATCTTTCCCTACAAAATTTGACTTATTAAGATTATCATCATAAATTTGGCGAAGTCAAAGATCTTCTGCTTCTATGCGTCTAACTGAAGACAAAAGGTTCAAGACAATAAAAAGAGGTAGAAAGAAAAATGTCACTTTTATTTATATCCAGGCATATGAAAGTGATACAAAACGCTCTCTTATACAATAAGATTGAGTGTTACAATTAAGGAGTATACAAAGAAGTCTCTCTCTCTCAGAGGTTGCACTCACTCCTTAAAGCTGCGTTTGATTCCAAGTACAAGATGTTTGGAAGGGCGCCAAAATAGAATCAGACATTGTGGCAACGATCAGAAGCTGGTTGCACCACGATGCATGATGTAAACATCGAAAGAGCCCTAGCTGACTAAGCTAAGAGCAATGGTGTTCTTGAGGTCCGGTGGCAGCAGAAAGCCCTGCAACCCTTCATTCATGAGCATCTCTCTCGCATAAGGCCATCCAACAAACATGGAGTGTCCTTGATGTCATTTCTGGGGTGAGAGAGGAAGGGGATGCTATCTGCCACTATATCCACCGTAACCCCCTCGCCGCCATACCCACTGTGACCGTGACCAGCCTGCAAGCATGACTGGTGCATCGCGTCCAATGAGATCTTGACGAGGGTTAGGTCCCCGTCACGGATCGTGATTTCTTCCCTTGTGGACGACGGAGACTATGATTTCTTCCCTTGTGGACGAACATCGAACAAGTTCGCCGGCCGAAATATTCTTCCAGGGGCCCAGCGAACTGAAAAAGGACGATCAAGCCTACCTGCAAGGAATAAACAAAGGAATCAAAACATCTGAAACTTAGTACACTTCAACAGAGAAAACTAAGTGACAGACGCAGTTATTGTCGAAGACTACAGACGCAGAAATGACCCACGCAGTGAGCCAAAACTTCCGCGGTGGCAGAAACAGACGCGAGTTAAAACTGTGATACACGCAGGGTTCAAACGCAGTCCAATTTTCTGCATCTGCGTCTAATACACCAGGCGCGAAAAGACTCAGACGCCGAAAAAATTGCCATCTCCCTGTTGAATGAACAGGAGTTGCAAGATTCGGGTCTGAAACCTTCAACCCGAGTTGGAATTCATCCAAGTTAGTGGCCTTAAAACGCGAGCTTCATGAGCAAAGCCAGCGCCAAGTGCCAAAGACTTCTGTACTCGCGTCCAGAGAAGTTCAAGTCGATGGCGCAAATTCCAAAAAAAAAGAAAGGGAATGCACCAACTAAGACTTCATCCAGATGGTGATATCTCTTTAAGAGATGCCAAGGTGCAAGCCTGGGTGGACTAAAAATATCATGGCAAGGCGGGACGGCATACCCGCAGAGGCCTCTATCAAGAGTTGAACTCTTTGCATTAGAACGTGGACATGAAAGATGATCAAAGAGACGCATTCTCCTGAAGAGACCAAACAGAAGTATGAAAGCTCTGGGTCATCTTCATCCACAGAGTCACCTTCATCCATGGAGACAGACCCCTGTTAGAAACTCTGAAGAAGGCGGAATTTCTCAGAGCAAGTCAAAAGAAAACAGTCTAAGTTTGGGTTGTTAAAGAGGGAGAGGGTGAGCCCTATTTATAGGCAGCCCCTAATAACTGTCATTAATGGATTCATTAATCAAAACCGTCGGCCTTAATGACCGCACGACCGTCAAAGTCCAATAGGAGTCTGACGCGTGGAACGTTGCTTCGGGAAGCGTCTCAGACGCTGGTCTCAAACCGCCAGCGCCGGTTTTGCATTAAAAGGCATTAACGCCTGAGTCCAATGAGGAACCAACGCGTGGACAAACCGCTTCGGGAAATAACGGATGATGCGGGTTCCCAATCGTCAACGGAGACTTGACAAAATCTTTATGACAGGCTGTTTATAACGCCTGGGAAATCGTGCCAAAACGCGGGTGTGAGAGCTGCGTCCAAAGACCCGCGTCCCTCCAATCTGGCCTAGCATCGCGTCTGCCTGAAGAAATATCAATCGCGTTTCCATTGCCAAAGACGCACCCCATGAAAGTCGCGTCTGTAAAGCAGTACTATCTCTGCTCTTTAAAAAGAACTGGCGTTCAGTCCTTACTTCTGCAAATCAGTTCAACAATACACTGGCACAAGCAGACGACTGTCCACTCCTGGCTTAAAGTGCACCCACGACAGACTAAAAGCAATCGGGGAGGTTTAGACTGTGTATCTAAACACTCAACTTGATCAACTCTGATGGCTTCAAAGAGTTCTACAGTACACTCACGAAGACCAACTCCAGATAAGATCAAACCCGGAGTATTAACAGTCCAGTCATAAGGGTAAGCTCAGCTAGAGTCCAAAGTATTTCGAAATCCGTCCCAGTTAACTGCGGAATATCAAAAACTTTGGAGGGGGTTCTGTAGGCTGTCTAAAAATCATTAAAGACAAGCCATTAAAAAAGGCAGAGTTTCAGGTTCTAGATGCAGGACTAATGATGGCCATCCGCGTCTCAACCTCAAGGCGCGTGGGCTCGACACCCGCGTCTTAACCTCAAGGCGCGTGGGCTCGACACCCGCGTCTCAACCTCAAGGCGCGTGGGCTCCACACCCGCGTCTCAACCTCAGGGCGCGTGGGCTCCACACCCGCGTCTCGGTTATAACCGCCCTGGTTATGGGGCCAGTCACCGCCCACATAGCGGGGAAGTTAGCCCCTCATTGTGGAGCACTTTTAGGGGGCACGTTCACCCCTGGAGCCTCTATAAATAGCCCCGTCACTATGAACCAGAGGGGGAGAACAACAACACGGGACGAAAAGAGGAAGAGACCAGAGATAGACAACAGACTACACCCAGGCAGACAGAGAGAGAGAGCTCAACTCTTCAACAAGCTCGCTGTGTACGAGTTGCCCTTTGCCTACCTTCTCTTTGAGAGTTTTGGTAGACAGAGCTGTGTTACTCCTTCTACCAGCCAAAGAGAAGATCCCTGACGATCCCGACGGTCATCCGGTCAACGGAGAACAAGACTCACTCTCCATCGCCACACGAAGAACCCAGCACTAAACAAAGGGAGGATTCAAGACTCAACATCCTCCCTCCCTTGTAACTGGAAGGAAAACAGTTTTGTTGTAATTTTTCATCTGATTCAAGGAAATTTTACAGCGAACACCTTTTATTCCTTTTTCCGGCGCGTACAGTCATTGGCACTGGAAAAGTCAAGGTTACAGAAAGAGAGGAGATGGTGCGTGCTCTGAAGGCAGTACAATATATCTCGAAGACACAGTGCTATCTAATATCTATAAGGGTGCTCAACGAAAAGGAGGTCGGATCCAAGTGCAACAAGGTGTCGTCATAGTTAGCCAAGGAGAGAAGTGTTGAGGGTTATATATGCTGAAAGAAGGAAACTCAGTTCGAGGTGGAGTTTCAACGATAATCTTTGAAAGGAGCTCATCGTGAGGTGAAGCTTCAAGGAAGAGCCCAATGGGACATGACCCGGGTCAAAGTTTTACTGGAAGGAGAAATTGTGCATTCGGATAAGGCCCGAGATGACCTAAGTCATGGCGGTAAATCTGCCAAAGGCCCCGGGGAAAGGGGGTAAGAGTTAAAGGCTTCATGGTATGGTTACAACCAAGAAAAGAAGTAAGGTAGTACTCTAAAATCTCAAGGTGGTTTACTAAAGGCTTGAAAAGTATGTCTAAATGGAGATTATTAGGATTTTGCTTTGTTTTCAAGAAGAAATGATGGTCTTAGAAAATCTAATTAAGTTGGAGAAGACGATGGCTTGAAGCAGAAAATGCAAATCAAGGTGGAGCAGTTTCCTTTTCTGGAGGAGTACTAATAGAATTTAGATTCTATTCAATGAAGATTTATTTCTAAAAATTGAAAGATTTAGAATTCTTCTAGATGAAGGAGATCTACTCAAAATAGGATTGATCAATATTTTTCAAGCATCCAATGGCCAAGATCATCTCATAGTCCGAATAAGAATTGTATTGTAAAATTTTATAAATAATAGTTGTAATCCAGCATTGTAAATAAATCTCAAGTAAAAGAAATCAGCAAAAGCCAAGAAAGACAGGAGTAAGTGAAGGTGCATAAAGAGAAGATATATTCTTATAATCTAAGTCTAAATTCAAGAGGAAGGTGAATACTCTTGTGAGATTAAGAGAAAAATTGAATCTCTTTGTATCAAGTTTATTTATATAACTCTTTCAAGTTTTCTCCCGTGGACATAAGTCAAGTTTAGGCCGAATCATATTACGTCATCGTGTTATTTCTTATTACTCTTTTGTTTAGGTATTGCTAGTTTATTTTATAATAGCTTTCTTTTTGCAAATATAATCATATTGTCAAGTTTCGCAAACGTCGCTGATTTGTTACAACATGGTTCTCTTCAGTCGCCCCTACTTTGGAGGGTATCTTCTTCATCTCGATCCTCACCTTGAAGCTGTGATCCCTAACAATGACAGTCATGGATGATGGAATGTCCTCCAGGCTCGGCACCTTTACCTTCAGTCTCGCCTTGTCCTCTCCCTCCTCATCAGTGTCTCTAGGTCGATTTCGAGGAGGTATCCAAAATTTGCGATGACATCCGCAAATGCCGATCTCTCCCAAAGGTGAATGGGGGGAAGCCATCAGCGAGTTCCCAGGCCGTGAAGGCTAGAGAGAAAGGAGGCTCTCCCTTTTGATGGTGGATTTCGACTTGAATTGCACCCACCCCTCCTCTCTGTTCTCGGGAGGGGGAGAAGCAGAGGAAGAGGGATCTTTCTATCGCAGGCCCCTTGGTATGCTCAAGAGGTCCTCCTTGGAAAAACATTCTCAGCGGCGAGCGGGCAGGCAGTTTAAGTTTCTGTTGCTCACTGCAAATAAAGTTGCTTCACTTACATTAATTCCAACTCGCCTTACTGCTTCACTTGCATAATTACAGTAGTTTAGTAGTATTTTCAGTTACTTGCATTGAAGTTTTACGTTTGAGTTGCTGCAGATAAAGCAAATTGAACACACGGAAACAACCTTCCCAGTCAGCATCAGCAGCAGTATTTTCTTGACTCCCTCCACCTCCAGCCCCACTGCAGCCGGCACATGACATGAAGAAGACAGCCTCCCACCTCTGCATTCTCCTTGGGATCCGCGACCCGCGGCAGCGCAGCCTCTACTTGAATTTGACTTTTCTTCCTTCAACACCAAATTCATCCCTCCATGATTCATGCCTATAAAAGCTGAGGCATTCACAGCCTTATCCTTCACAAATCTCTTGCTCCATTCTCCTCTTCATTCATTAGCTGTCAATATGGCAACCTCTAACCTCATCATCTCCATTCTCCTCTTCCTTTCTTGCTCTTCCCTCCTCCGCCCTTCTTCCGCTTGCAATCCCATAGACCAATCTGCTCTCCTCGCATTCAAGTCCAGCATCGTTTCGGACCCATGGGGGCTTCTCAAAACCTGGAATGCCACCACGGACTGCTGCAAGTGGGACGGCATTGCATGCGACAACTCCATGGGCCGTGTTGTCAGCCTCACTCGTCCGGGACTCTTCGACGACCCCAACTTCTTCATTGTCGACACATCCATGTCGGGGACAATCTCCCCGGCACTTGGTGATCTCACTCACCTCCAGTCCCTTGATCTCAGCAACCTCAAGCAGCTCGCTGGCCCCATCCCTTCATCCCTGGGCCGCCTCACCCTCCTCAAGACTCTTTTCCTCGACACCAACAATCTCACCGGCCCAATCCCTTCCAGTTTCCGCAACCTCGTCAACCTCCAGAAGCTCTACCTCAGCTCCAACCAACTCTATGGTCCAATCCCTGCTCTCTCTTCTCCGTTTCTCATCGAGCTTGGGCTATCGGGCAATGGGCTCACCGGTTCAATCCCCTCGTCCATCCACAAGCTGAAAGCACTGCAGAAGATTGATCTTAATGGCAACAAGCTTACTGGAAGCATACTGTCTGGGATTGGAATGCTTGGCGAGCTGACATATCTCGATTTCTCAAGCAATCAGCTCTCTGGCAGCATTCCTAGCTCATTCGGCAATCTCGCCAAGCTCAATCTTTGCTATCTGAATCAAAACAGACTGAGCGGCAGCATACCATCCTCTATCTCCGGTATGGTCTCTCTCCAGTTCTTCCGCTTGAACGACAACAGCTTATCCGGGAGTTACGGATTCAATTGGCAGCATTCACGGCCTCAAGCGGCTCCAGTTGTTTAACAATCACATCTCCGGTGAGCTGCCCAGCTCGATAGGGAACCTGATCAATGTCACGGACTTCTACTTGGCGAACAACAGGTTTTCTGGCAGAATCCCTGCTAGTATTGGCAACATGGCCAGCCTGATGGATCTAGACCTGTCAGTTAACAATCTCATCGGCCCAATTCCTCAACAGATGTCTAAGCTTCAAGGCTTACAGAACCTCAATCTCTCATTCAATCCTCTCAATCTGTACAGTCCCCCGAGCTGGCTAGGCTCTATGAATAGTCTCTTCCAGCTCGGCCTGGCTGACACCGGAATTGTTGGTCCGCTCCCAGCGTGGCTCGCATCCACATCCATCTCGACCCTTGACATGTCCAGCAACAAACTTGTTGGCCAACTGCCTGCTTGGATCGGCAACATGACCAGCCTCTCGTTCCTCAACTTGTCCAACAACTGGCTCGACTCGAAGATACCTGAAGAGTTCAAGAACTTGACGATGTTGACTGACGTCGACCTGCATTCCAACAAATTCACCGGTCCGATCAGGCCAGTGCTGGCCAAGAAGACGAGTGATCCACAGGGCCACTACAACTCCATAGACCTCTCAAGAAACCAGTTCACAGACGGAATCGATCAAGATATTGGATCATTGCCAGCAATGGACTCACTGACGGCATTTGATGTGTCTTACAACCCCTTGGGCGGGGTGATACCGGCGTCGATCAGGAGCTTGGCGAATCTGGCAGCGGTGAGAATGGCCGGGGATGGGTTGACGGGCGGGATACCTGCCGGACTGCTGAACTTGGGATCACTGACGGTGTTCGATGTGTCCAGAAACAAGCTAACCGGGATGATACCGCCGCACACGGCGAACCTCGGGGCCAGTGGATTCAGAGGGAACGCGGGGCTCTGTGGGTCGCCATTGCCGCCGTGCAAGCAGTGAGCGAGGATTTGTTGGGAGTCAACGGTCTTTAATTTGATGTGACTCCAGATTAAGTCCAGATTTATTAAGACATAATGTATACTGTTTGTTAGTTTTTAGCTCCAGGACTGAAACTGACGACTTTGTCAAAGTCAACCAGGAGATCCTGCAGCAGCAATTTGTTTTCTGGTGAAATTAATTAATTAATAAAGGCAAATAAATGAGGAGCTTCCCACATGTGTTATTTACTTATTTTAAGAGAATACATACATGGTTTCTCTATAGATGGTTGTGTTTGTTCTATTATCCTTATAATTATCATTTATCTTAATTTTCTTAATTATCCACCAAAGAAGAAAACAATATTAGAATGACAAGGCAAATGATACCTTTCTCATTGGACATTATAGAAAATTATCATGCATAAGTCAAAATAAAATGAAAAATGAAGAGGTAGAAAAATTGAAAGCCTTTACTAGAATGATAACAATACTACCTTGCAAAATTAGACTAATAAGTTTCTCAAAATGCTGGGAAAAAGGGAGGAAAAAAAAGTGGGACAGGTGATGTGCCTCGCATATAAATTATGCTACAATTTTCTCTCTAAGCTGAAGTTGAAATCTTTTCAGGCCGCCAATCTGATTTCTCTGCACAAAGGATCCCCTCTCGGTTCTCAGAATAGCTCAGACGAACCTCCCAGCGCATAGACTTGAGTATGCTCTCTACTTCGCTCACAACAGCAGATTCATCGCGGACTATTATATTGCCGCCAGGCCTAACTATTCTGTCGACCTCTGCCATCACTGGCAAAATCTTGCATCTGAAATTTTAGAAACATAACTTGTTCTAGTGAGCTGAGCGAAAAGAGAGAAATCCAAACTGAGAATCAAAACAAGTAGTAGAGAACGAATTTTTGGTCCACCTTTTCTTCAGTTGGGAGAACAAGCGATCAGAGTGCAGGAGATCGTAGGTTCTGGGATAAGTACTGAATGATTCACACCAGTCGTGGTACATACCAAAAAGCCCACGCTCATAGATAATGGGCAGTGTGTCTGGGGAATCCACGTTCACCAGATTCATGACCCACACTTTCATATCTTTGAGTGCAGCAGCAAACCTGTAACATAGATATCGATATAAGCAAGCAGCGGCATATCCATGAAATATAAAGGAAGAAGGAAGTATTGTATTTTACCCTCCATAGACGGCTCTCATGTCCATCACGTTTCTCACATGGGACCAGTCGATACCCAACCTGTTGAGGTAAGACTTTCTCACCACACGTTTCCAGTGCTCGTAGTCTTTTCTGAAATCCTCAGATGCTGGATTGCCATACACTCCCACCGTTGTGTTGTTGAGCCAGTAAGGAGGCACCTGCACGCGGTTGGGCCACTCCTGAGGCCACTGCGAGCCCCGCTCTGATGGATCAACAGGCACCCGGTGCATGCAGCATTGTAGAGGGACGTACCATGCTGCATTCGGATCATCATCTTCTCTACACATTGGGGGCTTGGGATCCGTTCTTTTCTCATAACATTCATTTGAGACTGGCTTTCGGAACATGGCAACACCGATAGAATTCAGTTTATCCTTCTTGATTGTAACAAGCTCCCAGCACATAGATTTGGTGAGAGCAGTCATGGCTGAAACAACAGGAGAAACATTTACCATAAAACTATATATCACATGGATCAAAATGCATAAGAATACGTAGAGGTCAGAATTGAGAACATTTCTCACCGTCCCATATCTCCACATCTTCCTTCAGCTTCTGATAGACAGGTGTGGCAGACCACACAAAGAAACCACCTGGGCGCAATATGCGATTCAGCTCTAGAAGCAGAGCACCATCTATTCTCCAGTTAAGAGAGAGTTTGTCAGGCCAAGGAAATAATCATACTAGGAAGTGAAAAGTTATTGGAAGTGAAGGAGAGAGAAAGCAAGTACCATTTGCATGCCAGGGAACACGACAACGAGCACAGTGCACAATATCAAAAACCCTGCTCGAGAATGGCAGCCGTTGGGACCCCATGACTGCAGATATTGCTGGGATTCCTCGTTCAAGAGCAAATTGAACTTGAGCTTCATGTTCATCCTTTGGAGCAAAAGACATTACAAGGACATCTCTCTCAAAAAGAAAACCACCAAAGCTGGCAACCCCGCAGCCAACATCGAGTATCACTCGGGTATGCTTCCCCCATGCAATGCCAGGTACAGCCTTCCGTAAAAGCCAAGAATGCAGTTAAATGACAACAGGGAAGAAGAGCGCGCAGCCTATGTTTTCTAAAACTAATTTTCTAGTTCTCATAGAATTTTCTGCTCGGATCCATGTTGGAAAAAATTCACATAGAATTTTCCAATTCACAATTTATGATTCATATTGAAAAAATTTGGTGTGTTTGAGTAGGATACCCAGGTAGTCATAAAGTTTAAGTAAATTTTAAATTCACAAGAAAAGAAACATATATCCTAGGTTTTCATCATCACTTTCTCTGATGAAAAAGTTAAAAAAGTGCTTTGAGCAGGAGTCCCAAGTCAGTTGTAAATTTTTGCATCAAATAATTTTTCTAACAAAATGCGCGAGCAGGAAAGCAATGGAAATGTGTGTATATATGGGTGATGTGCATTGTGGGTCAAGACATAGGGTGAACCAGCCTAATGGGCGATCCATAACGTTCGTTCATCATAATCATGCTCTAAGCATGAGACATCTGTGAATCAGGTGCTTCTTTTTGTCCATGGATCAAATGATCTCTTTGTTACTATTTACAGTGCCTCATATTCATTAGAGAAGAATTCAGGTTCAAGTGGAGGTATTACAAAATTTGTTGGGTATCCTGCTTAACAAGAATCAATCTGACAACTAATCAAGATCACTGAGATATCAACAATCTAATTGGCCAGGTCGGCAAATATCAGGTGGGAGGTTTTCCGTTCAATAGAACGTTCCTTAATTTAAGAACCACCTTTCAATTTCCTTCCTTGGTTTAAGCACCAATTAGACTGAATCCAAGTCAGTCTCGATATACTGTAAAGTATATTTCCTGTATAAAGGACTTAGTCCACTTATACAGTATCACTTAGACTGAATCTAAGTCATCTCGATATATTGTAAAGTATATCCCCTGTATAAAGGACTTAATCCACTTATACAGTATTTAGAATGAGGTACGCTTATAGCGAATCTCCTTAAGACAATTACGTCCCCCGCACTGGTGCTAACGGGATAATGGACGCTGGTCTCCCAAGATACAACACTCTTTCACGGTATTTGGATAGCACTACCAAATCACCGTACGGTCGAACCGTAGTCAACCAGTATCCTCACAGGATCGTTGAAGCAGCGGTACAAGGACAAATTTCAAACGAATATTTGCCTTTACTCTTCTGGAGGAGCACCCACTGTTGAGGACGATGGAAGGTAGAAGAATATCTTTCTTCAGAAGTACCAGATTCAGACAACAATTCTTATAAAAGAATATGTTGAATTTTCTGATTCCTCTTTCAGAACAATTTTGCAGAATCTCCGTTGGAAGTCGCTTCGGAAACCGAGTTACGGATTTCCCACTTCCCTATTTGGAAGTCACTTCAGAACTCTACTTCCCAGTTCTGAACGCAGAAAATTGAAGTTCAGAACTCAGAGAGAGAGAAGAGAAGTTGTTGTTGTCTTGGTGTGTTTCAATTGAGAGTCAGGAGGGCTTTATATAGCCTGCAGGAGGGGCCAAAGGGTTCAAACCCAATGAAAGGTTGCACCCTTTCGACCCAGCAGTCGTGTCTGTTGGCTGCCCAAAAGATGCATCCAACAGTCACAACTGTTGGCAGTCCAACAGTTGCGGGTTCAAACCCAATGAAAGGTTGCACCCTTTCGACCCAGCAGTCGTGTCTGTTGGCTGCCCAAAAGATGCACCCAACAGTCACAACTGTTGGCAGTTCAACAGTTACAACTGTTGGTATTCCAACAGTCTTGGAGCGGGTTAGTTCGGATCCGGATACCCATACCCGCAGACCCGATTCAAAAAGAACCAGGCCGGGTAGGGAATCCGAATCCGAATCCGAATCCGAATCCGAACCCGAACCCGAACCCAGGCCCAGGCCCAGGCCCGAGCCCGAGCCCGAGCCCGGCCCGGCACCGGCACCGGCGCCGGCGCCGGCCGGCCGCCGCCGCCAGCGGCGGCGCGCGCGCGCGCACGTGCGGGCATAGATCCCTCCCAATCGCGCGCGAAAACTCCAAGTACCCAAAGGGCACGCCCTTTGTTCTCAATTTTCTTTATTTATACACCACAAACTTTCATCCCACGGCCAATGTGGGACTAAATGCTTTAAGCTACCTTTAGTCCCATTTTGGCTTTGAATTAGGCAATCTTTGGACTTGAATATCTCATTCATTCAAAGTCGGAATTGAACATGTGAATATACCACGTTCATCACCAATGGAAGGAGAACACACTCCAACCATCATCCAGTTGATTCGATCAACGGATCTCGCCATAATTCATCTCGAAGATTCCCTTTATATTCTTCAATTCCAACAATCCCCCACAATGAATGGAGATTCAAGGAATAACACACAAAGAGACTGACTCTATTGTGAAAGGTACTTGAGAAAAGAAACTGCATAAGGATAGGTGAACTAGGTCTTGAACCTTTCATAGCGAAAGCTTTATCGGACTTACTGGCTAATCAGTGAACTAGGTCTTGAACTGTTAGCCGTTAGTGTAAGTCAAGTCAACAAGCTTCACACAGTGACTTTCCAAATCAACTTTGGTTCTCTGTTGTGTCCGTTTTGGCCCTGGACATTCTTGATTTCAGAGAGTATCTTTAGGGAATAACAGCCTCCATAGAGATTCCCAAAGAGCCGACCCAACTCTATACTCACATAGGTGATGGACCTATTAAGAGTAGTCTACTCTACTCCACTTGTTTAGTAACAAGATATAGGCATCATTAAAAGCGTTAAGCTTATCCTTAACCCACTTGTAGAAAAACACTTATGTGCACCATAGGAATGGATTGGAGTCAAGCTCCCAAGTGCTTACTTGTTGAGTCAATCATAACTAGTTTTTCCTCTTGAACTTAGTCCGTGGGATCTCCAGTCGCTAAGTGAGGTTTCCATTAAGCTGACTCGGTAAGGTTAGGCTTTTAGACCCATTCCCCTCGATGCGCAGTTTATACGCTCTCCACTTAAACCTTTAGTAAGCGGATCCGCTAAATTATCCTTTGACGATACAAAGTCAATAGAGATAATTCCATTTGAGAGCAACTGCTTCACGGTATTATGTCTACGACGAATATGTCTAGACTTACCGTTGTATATCACATTTTGTGCCCTAGATATAGCTGCTTGATTGTCGCAGTGTATACATATAGCGGGCACTGGCTTTTGCCATAACGGTATATCTTCTAAGAATTGTCGAAGCCATTCTGCTTCTTCTCCAGCCTTATGTAAGGCTATGAATTCCGATTCCATAGTGGAACGGGCAATACATGTTTGCTTAGAAGATTTCCATGATACCGCTGCTCCTGCTAGAGTAAATACGTATCCGCTAGTTGATTTTGATTCCTCAGAATCTGCAATCCAATTAGCATCACTGTATCCTTCCAGTACAGGAGGATACTGTCCATATCTCAAGGCATATTCCTTGGTATGTGATACGTAACCCAATACTCGTAGTAGAGCGGTCCAGTGTAGATCACTAGGATTGCTAGTGTATCTACTTAACTTGCTTACAGCGTAAGCAATATCGGGTCTAGTGCAATTCATTAAATACATTAGACTTCCGATAATCTGAGAATACTCCAACTGGCGTATTCCAGTTCCTGTATTCTTATGAAGGTGGACGTGTGGGAGAAAAGGATTTGTATTCTCTTTTATCCCATGATCCTTGAATCTTTCTATCATCTTATCCACGTAGTGAGATTGAGATAGACTGATTCCATCTGGTGTTCTAGTAATTTTAATTCCTAAAATTACATCAGCAACCCCCAGATCCTTCATATCAAAACTGTTGGATAACATTCTTTTAGTGGACTTAATAATCTCAATATTAGTCCCAAGTATCAACATGTCGTCTACATAAAGACAGACAATAATACATGCATCTCCAACTGTTTTCGTGTAAACACACTTATCGCATTCATTGATAGTGAATCCATCTTTGATCATGACACTATCAAATTTCTCATGCCATTGTTTTGGAGTCTGTTTTAAACCGTATAAGGATTTTACCAATTTACACACCTTGTGTTCTTGGCCCTTGACTTTAAATCCTTCAGGTTGCTCCATATATATCTCTTCACTTAATTCACCATTTAAGAATGCAGTCTTGACATCCATTTGATGGATATCTAAGTTGTGCAATACTGCAATTGCAATCAACATCCGTATGGACGTTATTCTTGTTACTGGTGAATAAGTATCGAAGTAGTCAAGTCCTTCTTTTTGTCGATAACCCTTGGCTACTAATCTAGCCTTGTACTTATCGATAGATCCATCGGGTTTTAATTTTCGTTTGAAAATTCACTTACACCCAATTGGTTTACTGCCAGGAGGCAAGTTTACCAATTCTCAAGTATGATTACTTAGTATGGATTCTATTTCGCTATTTATAACTTCTTTTCACATTTGTGCTTCTGGGTTTGACATAGCCTCTTTAAATGTTTGAGGCTCGCTCTCAATAGCGTATGCTATGAAATCTGGACCAAAAGATTTTGAGATTCTAGATCTCTGACTTCTTCTTGGTTCAATTTCCGCATTTACAATTGGTTCCTCGGGGCTTTCGTCCCTGAACGCCATCTCGTGTGTTCTTTTCCCAGAAGTCTTATCTGCTTCCCGTTTGTACGGAAAGATATCTTCAAAGAACACAGCATCTCGAGATTCGATAATCATGTTTACATGAATATCAGGTATTTCTGATTTATGAAACCAGAAATCTGTAGGCACTGCTATTCAAGGCATAGCCTATGAATATGCAGTCCATAGTTTTTGCTCCCAACTTAGTCTTTTTAGGTAATGGAGCTAGCACTTTTGTAAGGCACCCCCACATTTTGAGGTAATGGTAGGAAGGTGTTCTTCCATGCCATAACTCGAATGGTATAAGACCAAGTTTCTTGTGGGGTACTCTATTTAGAATATAATTTGCAGTTAATAGAGCTTCCCCCCACAAGTTCTGCGGAGCTCCAGAACTTACGAGCATGGAATTAACCATCTCCTTCAAAGTTCTGTTCTTCCGTTCAGCAATTCCATTTTGCTGAGGAGTGTATGGTGCTGTAGTTTGATGGATTATACCAAAACTAGCACATAACTCACTAAAATCATTTGATTCATATTCTCCGCCTCTATCGGATTTTAGAATCTTGATTTTCTTGTTGAGTTGATTCTCAACTTCGGCTTTATATGTTGTAAACATATTTATTGCCTCATCCTTACTGTTTAAAATACACATAACAGTATCTTGTACAGTCATCAATAAAAGTAATGAAATACTTTTTACCGCCTCTAGTTGGCATAAACTTCAAGTCACACAGATCGCATGAATTAACCCTAAAGGTTCTGTATTTCGATCAATTGAGTGAAATGAATTTTCGCCAACTTGGCCTCAACACAAATCTCACACTTGCGAATTTCTTCCAAGTTGAGTTTAGGAATATATCCCAGATTAGACAAGTTCTTCAAAGACTTGTAATTTACATGCCCTAATCTAGCATGCCACAAAATAGGAGACTCAAGCAAATAAACAGAAGAATTTTCTTTATTTATAAGCTTCGGGTACAAATACATAGACTTTTTATCTACCACTGCAACATTGGCTTTAAAAAGTCCATCAACAAGATAACCATTTCCCACATACATCCCTCCCTTAGTAAGTACAAATTTATCAGATTCAAAAAACCATTCTAAATTCTTTCTTACTAAGTATTGATCCGGAGATCAAATTCTTGCGGATGTCTGGAACATGAAGCACATCGTTAAGAGTAAGCTCTTTCCCCGATGTCCACTTCAGGATGACCTTACCCTTTCCTTCAACTTTTGAGACGGCTGAATTCCCCATGAATAGTTGCTCATCTTGCTCTAGTATTTGATATTCTGAGAATAACAATTCTCAGAGCAGATGTGCCGAGTAGCCCCAGTGTCTACCCACCAATCCTTATTGTTGGTTGTCAGATTTACTTCTGACATCACAGCTAAAAGGCTTGGAGACTCATGGTCGGTCAAGTTTGCCTGTGGGTGA
Organism: Agave tequilana; assembly: GCA_038442645.1. Taxonomy (NCBI): domain Eukaryota; kingdom Viridiplantae; phylum Streptophyta; class Magnoliopsida; order Asparagales; family Asparagaceae; genus Agave; species Agave tequilana. Next base: position 26,878 of record JAVJIF010003599.1, on the reverse strand, counting down.
CTTTTCTTGTTCTTTTTGAGAAGGCTGCGACATTCATTCGCCTTATGCCCTTCTTTGTTGCAGATGTAGCAGGTTCCCTTGAAGCGCATGTTCTTGCCTTCTTGGACCTTGCCCTTGTACCCCTGGGAAGTCTTCTTCCGCTTTAAGCCTTTGGAAGTAGACGCTTTCCCCTTTGAGTCCTCGATCACATTGGCTTTTGCTTCGTAGGAGTTCTTACTACTCCTTTTCTCGGACTTTCTGTTGTCCTCCTCGATTCGAAGCCTCACAATGAGATCTTTCAACTTTAACTCCTTTCGCTTGTGCTTAAGGTAGTTCTTGAAATCTCTCCACGCAGGTGGGAGTTTCTCCACGATAGTAGCAACCTGAAAAGTTTCAGGTAGGATCATACCTTCGGCTTCTATCTCGTGCAAGATAAGTTGAAACTCTTACACCTGACTGATTACAGTCTTGCTGTCCACCATTTTGTACTCCAGAAATCGTCCAACGACGAACTTCTTGGTACCAGCATCCTCAGTCTTGTACTTCTTGTCAAGACTGATCCATAACTTCTTTGCCGTTGTGATAGGACTGTAGACATTGTAAATAGAGTCATCCAGTCCATTTAAAACATAATTTCGGCAAAGGAAGTCACATTGAGTCCATGCATCAGTTGCAGGCTCTGGTGGATCTTTTTCCAGGAATCTGGCCAGATGAAGAGTGGTCAAGTAGAAGAGCATCTTCTGTTGCCACCTCTTGAATTCTGTGCCATCAAATTTTCTGGCTTCTCCGGCTTCGGGTTAGGAAGCGGAGTTGGCATCAAAGTTTGTAGCGGCATGTTTGGTGCCTTGCTTGAGCTATCTTGATTTGTCTCAGACATCTTCTTCAAGTTCAAGCAGAACAGAAGTAAGAAACGATAATTGTCTTAAGATTGTTGGGTATCCTGCTTAACAAGAATCAATCTGACAACTAATCAATATCACTGAGATATCAACAATCTAATTGGCCAGGTCGGCAAATATCAGGTGGGAGGTTTTCCGTTCAATAGAACGTTCCTTAATTTAAGAACCACCTTTCAATTTTCTTCCTTGGTTTAAGCACCAATTAGACTGAATCCAAATCAGTCTCGATATACTATAAAGTATATTTCCTGTATAAAGGACTTAGTCCACTTATACAGTATCACTTAGACTGAATCTAAGTCAATCTCGATATACTGTAGAGTATATCCCCTGTATAAAGGACTTAATCCACTTATACAGTATTTAGAGTGAGGTACGCTTATAGCGAATCTCCTTAAGACAATTACGTCCCCCGCACTGGTGCTAACGGGATAATGGACGCTGGTCTCCCAAGATACAACACTCTTTCACGGTATTTGGATAGCACTACCAAATCACCGTACGGTCGAACCGTAGTCAACCAGTACCTTCACAGGATCGTTGAAGCAGCGGTACAAGGATAAATTTCAAACGAATATTTGCCTTTACTCTTCTGGAGGAGCACCCACTGTTGAGGACGATGGAAGGTAGAAGAATATCTTTCTTCAGAAGTACCAGATTCAGACAACAATTCTTATAAAAGAATTTGTTGAATTTTCTGATTCCTCTTTCAGAACAATTTTGCAGAATCTCCGTTGGAAGTCGCTTCGGAAACCGAGTTACGGATTTCCCACTTCCCTATTTAGAAGTCACTTCAGAACTCTACTTCCCAGTTCTGAACGCAGAAAATTGAAGTTCAGAACTCAGAGAGAGAGAAGAGAAGTTGTTGTTGTCTTGGTGTGTTTCAATTGAGAGTCAGGAGGGCTTTATATAGCCTGCAGGAGGGGCCAAAGGGTTCAAACCCAATGAAAGGTTGCACCCTTTCTACCTAGCAGTCGTGTCTGTTGGCTGCCCAAAAGATGCACCCAACAGTCACAACTGTTGGCAGTCCAACAGTTGCAACTGTTGGTATTCCAACAGTCTTGGAGCGGGTTAGTTCGGATCCGGATACCCATACCCGCAGACCCGATTCAAAAAGAACCAGGCCGGGTAGGGAATCCAAACCCGAACCCAGGCCCGAGCCCGAGCCCGAGCCCGGCACGGCACCGGCACCGGCGCCGGCGCCGGCGCCGGCTGGCCGGCCGCCGCCGCCAGCGGCGGCGCGCGCGCGCACGTGCGGGCATAGATCCCTCCCAATCGCGGGCGAAAACTCCAAGTACCCAAAGGGCACGCCCTTTGTTCTCAATTTTCTTATTTATACTCTACAAACTTTCATCCCACGACCAATGTGGGACTAAATGCTTTAAGCTACCTTTAGTCCCGTTTTGGCTTTGAATTAGGCAATCTTTGGACTTGAATATCTCATTCATTCGAAGTCGGAATTGAACATGTGAATATACCACGTTCATCACCAATGGAAGGAGAACACACTCCAACCATCATCCAGTTGATTCGATCAACGGATCTCGCCATAATTCATCTCGAAGATTCCCTTTATATTCTTCAATTCCAACAAAATTCACAAATCAAGCGCGGACATGTACAAGCATTGTGCATGTTATTAGTCGACTAATAGATCTTATTAGTCGACTAGGTTTGGGCTAGTCGACTGATATTTTGGCATAGTCGACTAGGCCTTGTAACAAAAAGATGGATTCTCAAATTGCATTACAGTAGTCGACTAGATTCTGGTATTAGTTGATTAATGATTTATCTAGTCAACTAATACGGGTTCTGATAGTTTTCTAATATGGTTCTGTTTTCTATTTTGATTTGAATCGGGTTTCTTATTTCTCTGAGGCGGTGCTGATTTGGCTGTTGGAATTTGTATTGAACTAGGATCATCTAAGGTGCTTATATAAACCCCCTGGTGGTGACATTTTGAAGGGTGTTAAGAATTCAAGAGAATTTCAAATTTCTACTAATGAGTTATGAGAGAGAGATCTTCTTGTAACTCTTGTATTTCTTTTCTATTTTCAATATAGATATCTCCTAGGTTCTAAATATCAGATATCGGGATTATATCGGATGGAGATTTTTCATATCAGATATCGGAGGATATATCGGGGATACGCGCACATATCAGGCGTTCATATCAGACACTATACATAATGAAATATTGATAAGTTGGTTTAGTGTCATAGATATAGTCTACCTAATAAAAATAATGTAAGATGCAAGCAAAGACAGTAAAAAAAATAATATACATTTGCACGCAGTTGTGCAATAAATAAGTTATTTCATATCGAGCGATATATCGGGTAATTTATCGGCCGATCTCGGGCGACTTATCAGCCGATATTTCAAATATCGGCCGTTTTTTTGCTGCAAACGATATAGCGAACGATTTCCCCATATCGTATCGGCAGCAGACAAAAAAGAAGATATCAGACGATATATCGGCCGACCCAGCTGATATTTAAAACAGGGGATATCTCCCCTCTTCCCCATGGACGTAAGCATATTGCCAAACTACGTTAAATCTGATATTTATTTTTTGTTGTGTGATGATTTAGTTTCAATTGCTTGCTAGTGATTGATCTTTTACGCTTTCGCTGTCGAGTTTTCAATTCGGTATTTCTCTATTGTTTGATCGATGATAGATCATCAACAATTGGTATCAAAGTGATGGCTAGCAAGAGACCATGACAACCAAGTTCGAGTGGAGAAATTCGACGGGAACTCTAACTTCCTATTGTGGAATATCCTGTTTTAAATATCGCCCAATTCGGCTGAGATATCGGTCGATATCTTTTTTTGCTTGTTTTCGATATGATATAGGAAAATCGTTCGCCATATCATTTGCAACAAAAAACTACTGATATTTGAAATATCGGCCGATTAATCGCTCGATATCGGGCGATTAATCGCCTGAAAATATCGCCTGATATGCAATCTTATTTATTGCACGACTGCGTGCAAATGTACATTATTTTTTTTTACTGTCTTTGCATGCATATTACATCATTTTTATGAGGTGGATGATATCTATGACACTAAATTAACTTTAGTTATAAATATTTTATTACATATAGTGTCCGATATGAACGCCCGATATGCACTCGTATCCCCGATATCTTCCCTGATATCCGATATCCAATATGAAAACCCCCATCTGATACGATCCCGATATTCGATATTTAGAACCTTGTTGGACGATGCGGTAACATCGTTGCTCGTGAAGGAGGGCACACACAAGACCCTACTTAATATTAAGAAGAAGCCATCGAAAATGAAGGATGATGAGTGGAACAATATCGACTTCCGCACAAAGGCGACGACGATCATACTGTGCCTATCAGATCAGATTCTCTACAATGTGATGAATGAGAAGACAACTGCTGATCTTTGGTGTAGGCTGGAGAGCCTTTACATGATGAAGAGTTTGTCGAACAAGCTCTTCATGAAGAAGCAATTATACAGCCTTCGGATGAAAGAATGTACGTCTATTCTACAATATCTCAATACTTTTAATAAAATTTTAAATGACTTGTTAGCTCTAGAAGTTAAGCTAGAAAAAGAACACAAAGCTCTTCTGTTATTCTCTTCTCTTCCATCAAGTTATGACTACTTGGCGACCATCATCATGTATGGTAAGAAGACTTTAGAGTTAGAAAATGTAGGTAGATGCTCCAAAATAATGAGCTGACGAAGAAGACAGATTATACGGATGAGGCCTCAGGATTGTTTGTCAAGGGCCAGAAGGGAAAAGGGTTGAAGGGAAGATCAAAGAGTAAGGGACCCAAAAGGGATTCAAAGGCTTCTAGTAGTTTCTCTTGTTACTTTTGCAAGAAATCAGGGCATATCAAGAAAAATTGTATGAAATAAAAGGAGATGCTAAAGAAAGGCAGCAAAGATTCTTATGGGGCTAGTATCAATGGAAAGTCAGATCAAGCCGGGGTTGTCGAATAAGCAGATGAGAATTCATGTGATGTCTTCACGGCTGAGTCAGGAAAAGATAAGTACTCAGATATTTGGTTACTTGACTCGGGATACACATATCACATGTGCCCAAAAAGGAAGTGGTTCGGTACTTACAAGCCTTATGATGGAGGCTCTGTCCTGATGGGAAATAACGCCATGTGTAAGACTTTGAAATCGGCAATATTTGTATGAGGATGTTTGATGGACAGGTTCGAACCCTCATGAACATTCGACACGTTCTGAATTTAAAGAAGAATCTTCTCTCGTTGGGAGCTTTGAAAGATCGAGGGTACAAGTTTTCTGCTGCAGATGGAGAAATCAAAGTTACTAAAGGCTCCATGATGATTCTCAAAGGAGAACGGATAACAAATTTATACAAGTTGACAGGAAGTATTATTCTTGGTGACGCTTCAGCAGCAACAGAGAAAGAGGATACTATAAGATTTTGGCACATGCGTCTTGGACACATGAGTGAGCGAGGTCTTCAAAGCCTACACAAAAGGAGTGCTCTACCAGGTATCAAATATTGCAAACTTGATCTTTATAAATTTTACATCATGGGTAGGCAACGTAGAGTAGCTTTCTCTGCACCACAGAATAAGAAAAAAGGGCTTGCTAGATCTCATACACATGGATGTGTGGGGATCTTCGCCAGTAGCATTCATTGGGGGTGCTAGGTACTATGTTACTTTCATAGATGATTTTTCAAGAAAAGTTTTGGTATACTTCTTGAAGTAGAAATCGAAAGTATTTTAGAAGTTCAAGGAGTGAAAAACTATGATGAAAAATCAGACGGGACGGAAGGTGAAAGTTTTAAGGTCTGATAACGGAGGCAAGTACACCTCTAAAGAAATTCAAGGACTACTTTAGCAAGAAAGGACATCAAACACCACCTAAGTATTTCAGAGCGACCAGAACAAAACGGAGTATTAGAGCGCATGAATCGGACACTTACAGAGCGTGCCTGCAGTATCAGATTATAGGCTGATATGTCAAAAGAATTTTGGGTAGAGACGATGAATCATGCAAGTTATCTGGTAAACATGTCACCATCAACAACTATTGATCTTCAGATCACCGAGAACATATGGCTAGGAGAGTATGTGGACTATTCAACTTTACAGATTTTTCGTCGTCTGACATATAGTTTGGTTGATAGTCAGAAAAGGAACAAACTGGAGTCTAAGTCTAAAAAGTGTATCTTCATCTGGTTCACCAAAGGAGTAAAGGGTTTCAGACTTTGGGATCTCGAGATAAGGAGCGCCTTTACCAACAGAGATGTGATCTTTGACGATGAATCAATGTTGCAAGAAAAGTCAGAGACGGAGAATAAAGCGCAAGGTAGAGCTTTAGATAGTTCGATAAACACTAAGAAAAAAAAGTTGAGTTCTCAGAGAGCCCTAAAATGCCTGAAAGGTCAGAAGAAGACTTCTCAGATTCAGATGGAGATGGCCAGGAGGCTACTCAAGAGCAACCTAGATTGTTAAGGCAGCCAGTCAGAGTTACAGTGCTACCAATAAGGTATAGCTGGGAAGATGATCATGTCTCTTTCGCATTAGTAACAAAAACAGGAGAGCCTGACAGTTACAGGGAAGCGATCGAGGCAGATGATCACGACAAGTGGATTACAACTATGGAGTAAGAGATGAAGTATTTGGATAGAAACCAAACATGAATATTAGTCGATCTTCCAAAGGACTCCAAGGCAATACGTTGCAGATGAGTTTTTTGCAAGAAGAACAATGAGCAGTACAATGCAAGGTTAGTTGCCAAAGGATATGCTCAAAAGAGGGTATTGACTACAATGAGATTTTTCTCCTGTAGTCAAGCATACATCTATTCGGATGTTATCGGTGATAGTTGTTCAGTTTGATGAAGAGTTGGAGCAGATGGATGTCAAAACAGTGTTTCTGCACAGTGAGCTGGAGGAGAAGATAAATATGAAACAACCTGAAAATTATATTCGGGAAGGTAAAGAAAATAAATTGTGTCTTCTAAATAAGTCCCTCTATGAACTTAAGCAGTCTCCCAGGCAATGGTACAAATGGTTCGACTCTTTCATGATCAAGGTCAGATACAACCGAGGTGAATATGATAATTATGTCTATTTTAAGCAGAGTGATGATTCGACATATTTGCTGTTATATGTAGATGATATGCTGATTGCTGCGAAAAGCAAGACACATGTTCAAAAGCTGAAAGCTCAGCTCAAGAAGAAATTTGACATGAAGAATTTGGGAGAAGCCAAGAAGATCTTAAGTATGGAGATAACTCGAGACATAGGCTCAGGCAGACTTTGGCTATCCCAGAAGAACTATGTTCTCAAGGTGTTAGAGAGTTAGAGAGATTCAACATGACAGAAGTAAGACTAGTCACCACTCCTATGACAGATTACTTCAAATTATCCTCCAAGTAGTGTCCACAATCACTAGAAGAGGAGGAGGAGATGTCTCAAGTACCATATGCTAGTGCGGTGGGATCACTCATGTATGTTATGGTCTGCACTAGGCCTGACTTAGCCTATGTAGTTAGTACAGTAAATCGGTTCATGTCATTCAGGAAAGCAACATCAGTGAAGTGGGTGTTACGATATCTACAAGGGACTGAGAGACTAGGTTTGGTGTTTCACAGATTGACAACGAAGAAGCCTATGTTACTACAAGGCTATGTTGATGCAGATTATTAATCAACGAAGATTTAAGACGGGTTATGTGCTTACAGTAGCTGAGTGCGTCATAAGTTGGAAGGTAAAGTTACAAGATACAGTTGCTCTTTTAACAACATAGGCGTAGTATATGACTGCAGTTGAGACATCGAATGAAGCTTTGTGCTTGAGAGGATTGGTTGAGACGTTTAGTATCATACATGATTCAATTCGGATTCATTGCGACAGTCAGAGTATGATTCATCTTGCTAAGGATCACAAGTATCACAAGCGAACGAAACACATTGATGAGAGATCTCACAAGATACGTCAGTGGGTCGTGGATGATAAGGTGATCGATTTGGTAAAGATCAGCACGAAAAAGAACCCAGCAGATATGATGACGAGACCATCTTGGTGGAGAAGTTCAGAGCATCTCTGAATTTTAACAAGCTTCTCCAAAGGTAAAGTGACAAACGAGCTCTTGAAAGGGAGCTATGAAGTCACAAAAGCGGGGAGAAAGTAAGGCGAATGAAACAGAGGTCAAATTTCTACGAAGGGACTCAATGAACATGAGTCAAGATGGAGATTGTTAGTATTTGGAGTGTTTCATATCTATTAGAGAAGAATTCATATTCAGGTGGAGGTGTTACAAGCTTCACAAATCAAACACGGATATGTACATGCATTGTGCATGTCATTAATCGACTAATAGGTCTTATTAGTCGACTAGGTTTAGTGCTAGTCAACTGATACTTTGGTACAGTCGACTAGGCCTTACAATAGAAAGTTGGATTCTCAGATTGCATTACAATAGTCTACTAGATTCTGAGTATAGTCGACTAATACTTGGTATTAGTCGACTAATAATTTGTCCTAGTCGACTAATACGAGTTCTGGTAGTTTCCTAATATGATTATGTTTCTTGTCTTGATTTGGATCAAGATTTTTAATTTCTCTGAGGTGGTGCTGATTTGGCTATTGTAGTTTATATTGAATTAGGATCATCCTAAGTACCTATATAAGCTCCTTGGAGGTAACATTTTGAAGGTGTGTCAAGATTCAAAAGAACTTCAGATTTTCACCATTGAGAGTTGTGAGAGAGAGAGAGAGAGAGAGATCTTCTTGTAACTTTTATATTTTCTTCTCTGTTTTTCAAAAAGATTTCTCCCCTCCTCCCCGTGAACGTAGGCACATTGTCGAATCACGTTAAATCTGGTATTTTTTAGTTGTGTAGTGATTTATTTTCAATTGCTTGTTAGTGATAAATCTTTTACGTTTTCGCTTCCATTGCCGAGTCTTCAACTCGGTGTTTCTCTGTTGTCTGATCGGTGATAGATCATCAACACTCTTTTTCATTAGGATTCCATTCTAACCTATTGCACATCATCACTAGAATATCTTGATAACAAGTGCACATCTTATGCATTCATTTTTAGTTGGTTGAATCACTCAATTATGTGAATCAAAACAATCTTGAACACCAAATTCATAGCAATATCAGGTAGGATTGCCAACTGAATATGCTATGGTCTATAGAATGAAATCTAGGACTGCAAATTCACGGGATAAAAAGGTGTACAGAATTAACCAACAATAAGAAAAGGCATCAAATTGTTGGTAATGGAATGGATCGAAATCAAGCATGTAAAAGAGAAACAAACAGAAACAAATCCAGTGCCAGATCAAGTAAACTTACCTCCTGAATGAAATCAATGTAGTGAAGCGCCCCATGTATAAATTGTGTTCCACCTCCGGGAAATGTAAGGTATTCTCCTGTAACCTTCACCCAGTTCTGATGCCCCTTCACCTCGGCGAGCTTAGTACGAGGAACATTGTTGTACCAAATCTAAGAAAATACAAACCATCTATATATTGATAGACGATATAGAAAATGCTTAACAAAGTGAAGTTTAAGGTTTAATTTTACCCTATCTCTGCTCTGAGGCCACTCAATGGGTCGTTTGTAACCTTTCGGAAGGGGAACAAGACAGGTCGGGCTCTCCTCAGGGCAATGTCGCTCCCGATGCTCAAAATGCCTGAAGCTGCGGAGCTTCTTGATGGCCTTCTCATTGTCAAGGCAAGGAATGTAGTCTGGCCCGGCACTGACATTGCAGAGCTCCCAATCGGAGTCAGAAAATTTGTCACCATCACTCCTCAAGGCATTTCCTCTTCCTTCCCCTTCATCACTGGATTGCGATGATCCCTCCCCTTTCCTCCGCTCCTTCTCATTCGAGGACTGATCTGCTTGCGTTGCCCATGTCTTATGATCTCTTTTGTTCTCGTTAGGCATGACTGATTCAGTGTCCTCTGGAAGGGTGTCGTTTTTCTCATTTGGGTTACCTTCACTTTGTTGGTAATTTTCGTTGCTACCTTCGGTGGCACTCTCGTAGGAGGACCCTTGCTGCTGCTGCTCTCTTTGTTGCTGCTGTTGTTCTTCTTGCTGCTGCAGCTGCTGCTGCTCTTCTTCTTCTTGTTCTTGTTGCTGCTGTGTTTCTTGTCCATGTTCTTGTTGTTGCTGCTGCTCCTGATTGTGATCAGTGGTTCCATCCGTGTCGTGTTCGATCTGAGATTCACTGGTGATGCCACCGTCTTCTGATTGAGACTGGCTTCTATCTGTTACTTGCTGGATGTCTTGCTGATTCTGGTCGTGGCTTTCGTCAGTCTCGGTTTGGCTCTGCTGCTGCTGGCTTTCCTTTTTGGTAGTCTCCTCCTGATGCGCCTCCTCTCCATTGGTTTCGCTCTGCATCTGCATCTGCTGCTGCTGGGATTCGGCATTGCTCTGCGCCTCACTCTGCTGCTGCTCTTCATCATTGTTCTGTTGCTGCTGCTGTTGTTCTTCATTCTGTTGCTGATCTTCTGACTGACTCTGATTATCGTTAATATGTTGTTGCTCGCGGGCCTGATCCAGGCTCTCTTTGATGACTCGGTGAGTCTCCACCTCCTCATCCTGCTGCTGCTTCTCGTGCTGCCGGGAGGTGCTGGACTCGCCCTGGCCGTCCTCCTGGGCGGCCGCGTCCCTTTGATGGCGTCCTCAGGGAGGTCGGGCTGGGTGTCTTCATGGGCCGGGGGTGGGTCCCGCAGGACGTTTCTGGGGACAGGGATGGTGGTGAGCCTGTGGTGGTGGTGGTGGTTGATGGCGGGGGCGGCGTGAGGCGGGGTGAGAGAGGAGGAGGTGAGCATGTAGACGCCGAAGAGGCAGAAGCCCACGAACACCACCATCATTGCTGCCGACAGGTTGGAGAAGGAGGAGGAGGGGCCTCGCTTGCCGGGGCGAGAGCTCTTGCCGTGGCCCGGCGCCATTGGTTGATGATTGCCCTGTCTTCTTGAAAGAAAATAAGAAGTTGGCGCAAAGAGAGAGGTTGAGGTTATGGTGACTGTTGTTGATTTGCTATTGTTTGCATGATGAGAAGAAGAATTGAGTGAGTGAAGAGAGGAGAAGAGAAAGAAGAAGAAGAAAGTTTCAATTGAATTGAATTCAAATATATATATATATATAATATATAAAAAGAAGAAGAAGAAGAAGAATTTTAAGCAGAGGAGAGAGATCCCCGAGCATTGAGGACGGGATCGGACCGAGCTCTGTCACATGTTTATGAAGACATCGGGGCAGGATTCAGATCTAGCGGGTGGTCGGCCACGTAGGAAAATTAAAATAAAGTAAATGATATTATTATAAGCTAGCTAATTATAATAATTACAAGTATAATTAGTTGCAAACTGTTGGAGTTATGAACTTAATGCAAAACCAAACCTGAAGCTTATTGACTCTACCAATAAATTTAAGTAAAACATATAGTATATTTACTAAGAGAGTTTTGTGAGGTTATTAAAACATGTATTTATTATATTGAAACTCCATTGTATACAAATCCTATATAAGGGATCGTATGGTTGTGTTGTAATGAATAAGAAAAGAAGAAAAATAAAAGAAAGCAAAGCAAAGCATTGCAGAGCTTAGTTTGGGTGAATTTATTTTGGAGGTACTAAAAGGGTAGCAACCCAGTACTCAAGAGTGTTTGGAGTTAGCAAACATCCATCGTCTCTTCACTTGCATGTCCCCCATTCCAACAATTGGTATCAGAGCCATTTCATTCTTTTCTTCTATTCTATTCTCCTCATGGCCTCCATCAATAACCTTGTCAATCCTCAAGTACCCAAATTATCAAAGGATAATTATGAGAGTTGGTCAATTCAAATGAAAGCTCTATTTGGTTCTCAAGAGTTGTGGGAGCTGATCATTGATGGGCTCAAAGAACCCACACCGGAGGTAGAAGCCGCCTATACCGCCGAAGAGAAGAAGGCTCTTAAAGAGCAAAGAAAGAAGGATAGCAAGGCTCGTTTTCTACTCTATCAAGGGTTGGACGAGTCTACCTTCGAGAGAGTTGCCGAAGCAACAACGAGCAAGGAAGCATGGGAAATCCTTGCTACCATCTACAAAGGAGTCGAGCGGGTGAAGCGAATTCGCCTCCAAACTTTGAGGGGTGATCTTGAAGCCGCTCAAATGAAAAATGAAGAAAAAATCTCTGATTACTATTCACGATTACTTCTAATTGTGAATAAAATGAGGAGAAATGGAGAGAAGATGGAGGACATCCAAGTGATGGAGAAATTACTCCGATCCCTCACATCTAAGTTCGAGCACGTGGTGACGGCAATTGAGGAGTCTAAGAATTTGGAGGAGATCTCAATAGAGGAGCTTTTGGGATCTCTCCAAGTTCATGAGCAGCGCATGCAAAAGAAGACCGGTTCCATAATTTTGGAACAAGCATTAGAGTCAAAGTTGACTCTAAATGATCGAGGCTCAAATAATAGAGGTCGTGGTCGTGGTAGAGGTAGGGGACGTGGTCCCCAACAACGAACCACTCAAAATCAAGTGGAGTTCCAAAGCTTCAGAGGTCGAGGACGAAGCAATCAGGGAAGATTTACATCTGGACGTGGAAACAACAAGAACGTCCAATGCTACAACTGTCAAAAATTTGGACACTATGCCTCAGATTGCTGGCACAGGACTGAAGATCTTACCAATTTCATCGAAGCAACAAATGATGTGGGTAATAACTCTACTCTTCTTCTTTCTCATGATGATTCAAGTGTTCAGAATGATGTTTGGTACCTTGACTCGGGTGCTAGCAACACATGTGCGGGAAGAAAGAACTATTCATGGAACTCGCAGAAGGAGTTTATGGAAGTGTGAGCTTGGGAGATTCTTCAAAACTCCACGTTGAAGGCAAAGGGAAGATCAAAATCTACCAAAAGGATGGTAAGCCCGAGTATATTTCCGATGTTTATTATATTCCTAACATGAATAGTAATATTCTCAGCATCGGTCAATTACTCGAAAAAGGATATAAAGTATATATGGAGAACAACCATCTTTGGTTGGAAAATGCAAAAGGAGGCCTCATAACTTGTGTTAAGATGACAAGGAACCGCATGTTTCCCTTGCATCTAAACACGGAAGTTGAAAAGTGTTTTCAAGGACTCGTGAAGAATGAGTCATGGAGGTGGCATCTTCGTTTCGGCCATCTAAATTTCAATGGTCTGAAGTTACTATCTACAGCTGGCATGGTACGAGGTTTACCAAAAATCGATCCACCAAGTCATACCTGTGAAGTTTGCATAATTGGCAAGCAAGCACGACTTCCTTTTCCCAGTGGAAAGTCGTGGAGAGCGAAAGCACCATTGCAACTTGTTCACACTGACATCTGCGGGCCACTAGATCCTGTCTCTTTAGGAGGTAACAAATATTTTATTACCTTCATTGATGATTTCAGTAGAAAGTTGTGGGTCTACATTCTTAAAGAAAAATCTGCTGCCTTTACTATCTTCAAGAATTTCAAAGCTCTTGTTGAAGCGGAAAGTGGCCACAAGCTAATAACTCTCCGATCTGATCGAGGTGGTGAGTACACCTCAAATCTGTTTCAAGAATATTGCAGGGAGTAAGGCATAAAGAGACAATTTACTACTGCCTACACACCACAGCAAAATGGCATCGCAGAAAGAAGAAAACCGCACCATTCTTGACATGACAAGAACCATGCTTAAAGAAAAGGGGCTGCCGAAGCAGTTCTGGGCGGAAGCTGTGGCGTGTTCAACTTACTTGCTAAATCGGTGCCCGACGAAGCAAGTGAAGGGTAAGACTCCTCAAGAGGCATGGAGCGGTTACACGCCTAATGTCGCACACCTACGAATTTTGGGTGTGTTGCATATGCTCAAGTACCTGAAGTCAGAAGAAAGAAGCCTGACAATCATGGTGAAAAATGCATTTTCATCGGATATAGCGAGGAGTCGAAGGCATACAAGCTTTACAATCCACTAACTGAGAAACTAGTGGTTAGTAGAGACGTTGTTTTCAATGAAGCTGAAGCATGGAGTTGGAGTAATGAAGAGACTGTCAAAGAGCAACCCATGGTGAATGAACCTGATGAGCCCCTACAAGAGGTTCCACCACCAGCTACACCACCATCTCCTCAACATATTACACCGTCTTCTGCAAGAGGTTCTCCATCTTCTGGGGAAAGTAGTAGTAGCGAATCCTCCGTGCAACGAGGTCCCATCAAAATGAGAAGCCTCAGGGAGATCTATGAACAGATAGAAGAGGATGGAGAGACTAATCTCTTCTGCTTATATGCTGATCATGAGCCTCTCACTTTCCAAGAGGCTGAGGAAGAAGATTGTTGGCGATCAGCAATGAAGGAGGAGATTCATGCCATCCAGAAGAACGACACATGGGAGTTGACAACACTTCCAAAAAGTCACAAGGCAATTGGTGTCAAATGGGTGTACAAGATCAAACGCACAGCAGATGGTGAAGTTGATCGATACAAGGCGAGACTTGTCGCGAAAGGCTACAAACAAAAGTATGGCATCGACTATGAAGAAGTCTTTGCACCAGTTGCTCGATTGGACACGGTGAGACTATTAAATTCACTTGCAGCTCATCACAGGTGGAAGATATATCATCTAGATGTCAAATCAGCTTTTCTCAATGGTATTCTTGAAGAAGAGGTGTACGTACATCAACCAGAAGGTTTTCTGATAAAAGGACAAGAAGACAAGGTTTATCGCCTGAAGAAAGCCTTGTACGGCTTAAAGCAGGCACCACGGGCGTGGAATACCCGAATTGATGGTTATCTTCATCAAAATGGCTTCACCAAATGTCCCTATGAGCATGCCATCTACATGAAGAGGACCCATCAAGGCGAATTTCTAATAATTTGTCTTTATGTTGATGATATGTTGTATACAGGAAATAGCGCCGAAATGCTTGCTGAATTCAAGGCGGCGATGTTCAATGAATTTGAGATGACGGACAATGGACTGATGTCCTTTTTTCTTGGCATCGAAGTGAAGCAGCAACAAGATGAGATATTTATATCTCAAAAGAAGTACATGAAGGAGATCTTGGAAAAATTCAAGATGAGTAACTGCAACCCAGTGAACACCCCAATAGCTACAGGAATGAAGCTATCAAGAGAAGGAAATGGAGATTTTGTAGACTCGACTCTCTTTAAAAGTCTAGTTGGTAGCCTGAGGTACTTGACGATCACAAGGCCTGATATCGTTTATGGAGTCGGACTTGTGAGTCGTTACATGGAGACGCCGAAGGAATCTCATTGGCTAGCTGCGAAGAGAATTTTAAGGTATATCAAAGGCACACTCAACCTTGGTCTATGTTATGCTTATGGTAAAACTTCAGATTTAGTAGGCTATTCAGATAGCGATCATGGAGGTGACCAAGATGAGAGAAAAAGTACCACTGGCTATGTCTTCTTTCTTGGGCCAACTGCATTTTCATGGACCTCAAAGAAGCAAGGAGTTGTGGCCTTATCTTCATGTGAAGCAGAATATGTGGCGGCTGCATCTACAGTCTGTGAAGCAATTTGGCTGAGAAATATTTTAAAGGAGCTGGATCATCCACAAGAAAGACCAACAATGATACTTGTTGACAACAAATCAGCTATACAGCTTGCAAAGGACCCAGTACACCATGGGAGGAGCAAACACATAGATACACGGTTTCATTTTCTTAGAGATCATGTAAAGAAGAAAACCATAGTACTGGAGTATTGTCATACTCTAGATCAAGTCGCAGACATATTCACCAAGCCTCTAACAGCAGATGCATTCAGAAGATTAAGAGACAAGCTCGGCATGACTACGCTTCAGGTTGAGGGGGTGATTTGTTGGAGTTATGAACTTAATGCAAAACCAAACCTGAAGCTTATTGACTCTACCAATAAATTTAAGTAAAACATATAGTATATTTACTAAGAGAGTTTTGTGAGGTTATTAAAACATGTATTTATTATATTGAAACTCCATTGTGTACAAATCCTATATAAGGGATCGTATGGTTGTGTTGTAATGAATAAGAAAAGAAGAAAAATAAAAGAAAGCAAAGCAAAGCATTGCAGAGCTTAGTTTGCGTGAATTTATTTGGAGGTACTAAAAGGGTAGCAACCCAGTACTCAAGAGTGTTTGGAGTTAGCAAACATCCATCGTCTCTTCACTTGCATGTCCCCCATTCCAACACAAACCCACTGTAATTCTGTGTGTGTGTGTGTGTGTGTCTGTGTGTGGGGGCTTTGGTGACAAGCACAAACGGGACGATGAGGGTAGCTGAGAAATGCTGCTGCTTGAGCTTGCGTGTGGTGTGTGTGTGTGTGTGTGTGAGAGAGAGAGAGAGAGAGAGAGAGAGAGAGAGAGAGAGAGAGAGAGAGCTCAATTATTATTATTGTTGTTGTTGAAATGAAACAATGGAGTTTGGGGAAAATACGCAATTTCATATTTTCATGACATGCATGTGGGTCCTTGTCCTTGCCATATGCAACGGTATTTGAAAGGATCTCTATGGAGCAATATAATTCATTCAAAGTGATAATAGCTAGTAGCTGGTGATGATGCAATAATTTATCGATTGAAAGCGGACAGGCATTGCTACTGCCACTGCCACTGCCAACCTCATCAGCTAAAAGACGACGACGACAGCTTGGATCTTTAATCTCAGGATTAATGAAAGTGGTAACTACTATTTTCAGCTTCATAAACTGCTGTGATGGAATTTGATTCTCCTCCTCACTCACTGCTTCCCACCACCGACATAAATAAATATTACCAGCCTCTATCTAATCTCACTAGTTCACAACTGTTTCAATGGATGCCAACCTTTCCTGTCTACATACTTTTTGGACTTCTCATCAGTCATCAACACTTGGTTCATGTTCATAATATGTGACAATATTTTACGTTAGTTGTCACAGGCCTATCACAACCCTCCTCCTTTATCCTGACATGGGACAAGCAGTTAACGGTGCACTGGCAGAGTTTCATGTAGCCTATCCCAAATACTTGGGACAAATGACTTAGTTGTTGTTGTTGTATCAGTCATCAACACATGAGCTGCTTCACTATTACAAGGTTCATCAGCAAACAAGATTGGGGAAAAAAAAAAAAAAAAACCTTGTGCGTTCAATCAATCTGCAAACAGATGCATGCAGGGACCCCAAAGTTCAGAAAATCTCAGAATCAAACATGCCAGTCAGAATGGGGAGAATTATCGTATAATAAATTATTGCTTTGTTTATAAACATCCTCCCAAATTTCCAAATTGTTTATATCCTCCCAAATTTCCAAATTGTTTATATACCGAAATAAAGGGAATTCCCGAAACAATCCGGAAACTAGTTTGCTCGGCATTATTGACCTCGCACAAGAAACGAGTGTCCATATACAATGACTACAGGGGGTGTACTACACATGGACGTCTTCCAAAAAGTAGTGAATACTAATGGCATGTTAGCAAATTGATAGTAGCACAGTCTTCGTGTAATCATCATTTGTCAAGACAAAGTTCATTGCTCAACAATGCAACTTTCCATGTATCATCAAAAAAACAATGTAAATCACCGCCTTATCCTGTGACCAAACTGTAAAACATCTTATACGAGGCACCTGAAAAAAAAAATTGCAATAGGGAAGGTTTTAGCACTCTAGGTTCCAAATATCATGGGACTGCAGTCTATGTTTACTTCTGTGCATTTAGAATTATTGAAACTATCGTTGGAGTTTAGTTACTAGTCAGTAAAGCAAGTCCCTTTACACAAGTCAGATCATTGCTTAAGGCTACAGCCGATTCCTTTGACAATGTTTAACATAAATATGGGACATTGTGACACTGATTGAATGTACTTTCTTGATAATCCACCTATCCCTTTGTTAACACCTTCATTAGCTCTGCCGACAATGAAATCAGAGAGCGGGAAATGGTAGGCTTACTTCCACAGAAATAATCATAGAGGCTTCTATTAATAGGAAAAAATCAGTCTAAGAAGCATACACATGACCACGGCACACCGCCACACACTGAATTTCTAAAATAGCACATAGGAAACAACAATCAATCACATGGCAGGAACTGTTGCACCAGCTAAGTGGATCTGACCCCACACAAGACAACTCCATGATCGAAGTGACCGTGCTACATTCCAAGACAATTCGCGAGTGAGTTAAACAATATGGCTGAAAACCAACCTTGATTTTTTTAAGTGGAGAGTAGAGAGGAGATACAGATTAAATTGAAGAGTGGAAGATAATGGTTCCAAGCAAATGAGGGTACACTCCCTTATGGGCACATGTTATTTATCTGTCAGCTGTTCACTACTGTTAGGGAACTTCTTCCACAATGATGTAGACGAACCTAAGCAAGTTTAGGATTAGCTTTCTAGTGGGCCATCCACAATAGCAATATTGATTGTTTAAAGGAATTCAGGATCATTTCTCTCAAATGCTTTGTTGGTCTATCTATTCTCCTACCATGTTACTTATAAGTCAGCAATCTGTATAGTTCTTAAAGACAAGTAGAGAAGTAGAACACAAGGGAGGGAAACATGGTTTTTTTTATCCTTTTCAAGGAAACTTGAAGTTATCGAATCAGTATTGCTGAATAATGAACATAGCTGTCCTATTGGTTCAAATTTTTATGCATTTTAACTTCATGCAAAGGTGGTGACTGAGTTAGAAGAATTTTATGCTGGGACTGGACACGGAATTGGGACAGCTCCTTGAAACTTCTAGGAAGGCTTAGGAAGAGGAAGTACACTGAAGTAGAAGAGCAGCAGAGCTTATCTCAGTTGCCATCATGATAATACTACGGAGGAGATTGCTAACGATTAAATTCTTCATGGTGTTGTGCCTGATCTAGAAGACAGTGAAAATGAGACCATTAAAAAGATTATAGGAGGTTAATTAGGGAGTACATTATGCAAAAGAGATTTCTAAGCATAATGGAGATTGGTGGTATTGTATGAGAATGAGCATAATGGATGCCAAGATGACTAGCTTATAATCTGATCCATTGTTGGTAAGTGGGAAATTGTTATGATGTTAGGATGCAGCTCCTTGAGATGTTAGATTGATGTTTACAGTTTAAATTAGTAAATGGCAAGGTCCAAAGATTTACGGGAAATAAAAGTTGGAACGTAGGGACTCAAGAAGTCTGCTTTAATTAATGATATATGATGCTGCTCAGACCCGGAGGGTTGTGATCTGACATGAACGAATAAAAAGATCGTTTTGCGAAAGTAAGGCGGTAGATGAGCATCAGATCCGTGACATGAGAGATCAGGTGCAAGAAAGGATCTCTAGGGGATTGCCTCTCAAAAGCCCTCAAATGCTCATGTCAGAGATGGGGGGAACTTGAAAGAGATGAAGGCCAGATTCCAACCCCCGCGGCGGGCCCCGGGGGCCCCCACACAAAAAAGATTGCTTACTCTTATACGGTTTTACACCTTATGTTGTATTCTGGGAATGTTAGATTCATATGGCTGTCATCTACAAAAGGATGCCTCTGACTTAATTCTTCTGGGAGGAGGAGGAGGAGGAGGAAGAGGAAGGTCATTTCTAGGTAACAGGATGTGATTTCTCTCCATGAAGATAGAACGAATTAGGATTCAGAAGATTGAGATATATCTCGGCATCTGAAGTTGTTCCCATAAAGACATGATATGATATGGAACTGTGCTTGCTATCCACAATTGACATGTCCAAAACTTCAAAAAACTAATAAGTCCACTAGAAACAGCAACAAACATGTGATGTCTACCAGATAAAGAAGAAGGAGAAGAACAATTTTTATGTAATGACAAGATTTAACTTTCTATGGTTCTTGGTTGCGCGCCCGTGCGCGCGTACACACACACATTGATCACATGTTTACACTAATTTATGAGATACAATAGGGAACACTGATTGAAAGAGAGAATGAGAAACACATGATGCATAAGTCTCATGCGTCTCATGTGTTCCTATTTTCATGGAGAGATTTTAGGGTCTGGTTGATTTCATGAGGGTTTCTTTCACATGAATCACATGTTTCATATGAGTCACATGTTGTCATTGATATCTCTAACACCTCCCGCAAGCGAAGTGGGTTCAGAAGAACCGAGAGCTTGTTCTTCAGCGTAAAAAAATCTTGATCAGCTCAAAGGCTTAATAAGGATGTCTGCTAGTTGGTCTTTAGTGCTCACAAACCGAACATTCAGGACTCCATTGGCGACATAGTCCCGCACAAAATGAATATCGATCTCAATGTGTTTGGAGCATAAGTGACAGATAGGATTGACCGAGAGATATGTTGCACCAAGGTTGTCACAGAACTATTGAGGGAGAATGCGAAAGTCCAAGCTCGCGAAGTAATGACTGCAACCAAACGACCTCTGCTGCAGCGTTGGCCACGTCTCTATACTCTGCCTCAGTGCTGGATCGTGCTACCGTGCACTGCTTCTTCGAGCTCAAAAAAAATAAGATTTGTACCTAAAAGGCACAGTAGTCACTGGTGAATTTTCGATCATCGATCGATCCCGCCCAGTCTGCATCAGTGTAAGCAGTAAGCTGTACAAAAAAATGACGAGAGAGAAAAAGATCATGCTGAATGGTGGATTTAAGGTAACAGAGGATCCGTTTTACAGCACTCCAATGCTCATTGGATGGTGCTTGCATGAAGTGAGTGACCTTGTTCACTAAGACGACAATATCGGGTCTGATAAAGCTTAGGTATTGTAGAGCCCCAATCGTACTTCAATAGACAAAGGGACCAGAGAGAGGTTTGCCACCAACCTTGGAGAGCTTGCAAGAAGTAGCCATAGGTGAGCTGACGGGCTTGACGTCATCCATCTTGAGTCGGAAAAGTAAGTCACGGATGTATTTCTGCTGAGAGAGAAAGAGACCTGAGGGTGTATGATGACACCCCATGCCTAAGAAATAGTGCAGTGGGTCGAGATCCAGGCCTAGTTCATGAATGAATAAGACGAGTGACAACCCATGGGTCATTGCATATGATGATGATGTCATCCACATAGATAAGAATCAAAAGAAGATCTGTCCCGACCCGTTGGAAGAAGAGAGATGTGTCGGACTTGGAGCCATAAAACCCATTGTGACTAGATAACTGTTGATACGAGAAAATCAGGCCTGTGGAGCCTGTTTGAGCCCATAGATACTGCGGTGAAGCTTACATACATGATTAGGACGAGCGGGATCGATGAACTCCGAAGGTTGTTCCATGTGGACCGTCTCAGTAAGAAAACCCTACAAAAATGTATTATTCACGTCCAACTGTCTAATAGACCAGCCATTGGAGACGGCCAGACTGCATACCATACGGACAGTGGTCGATTTGATGACCGAAGTGAATGTCTCGCCATAGTCTAAGCCTGATTGTTGATGAAACCCCTTAGCCATCAGGCAGGCCATGTACCTGTCAATAGAACCATCAGGTTTATATTTTAACTTGAAAACTCATTTGCAGCCAACTAGATTCATGATAGGGTGGTACGGCATAAAAGACTAGGTTCTGTTCTTAAGCAAGACATTTATCTCAATATCCATTACCTGGCGCCACTTGGGATCTTTGGAAGCTTGCGTGAAACATGTGGGCTCGACAAGAGAGGTGACCAAGTCGACCATGAGACATGTAGGCATAAGATATCGGGTGGGTAGTGAGACCTTTGGTGTTCTGATGTTATCCTGTGTTCTGATGACTATATGGTGGGTCCTCATAGGAGGGGGATTGGGAGAGACCGAGGATGAGGACGATGAGAAGGAGGACTAATCGACGGGCGCTAGTGGAGGTGGTGGAGGAGTATGTAAGGGAGGTGGTAGAGAAGTGTCAATGGTGGGGCCTACAGGAAAAGAGGGGACTGTGACAATGAAAGATAATAGAGATGTGGAGATGGGGATCGGTGGTGAGGGCGTAGGAGCAAGTGGAGAGAGAAAGAGCACAGAGGAGACTCTAAAGGAAAGGAGGACTCGTCGAATACAATCTTGGGAGATGTAAATACGACTAGAGGGGACACACAGACATTGATAACCTTTGTGCGAAGCCGAGTAACCTAAGAAAACACATTGACTGGACCAAAAAATTAAACTTATGAGTCTGGTATAGATGCAGATGAGGATAGCAGCATAACAAAAAATACGTAAGGAAAGGTAGTTAGGTGTTTTATGAAATAATTTCTAGTACGAAGAGAGATTATGGAGGACCGGGGTGGGTATTTTATTGATGAAAAATAAGACAGTTTGGAAAGAATAAGGCCAGTAATGGAATGGAACGTTTGACCGGGCCACAAGTAAGTCCGGTCTCGATAAAGTGGCGATGCTTTCTCTCTACGGTGCCATTTTGGGCACTAGTGTATGGACATGATAGGCGATAAGCAATACCCTGAGAGGACAGGTAAGGTTTGAATTTGATGAACTCGTCGCCACCATCAGTTGGAGTGCTTTAATGGAACGCCCAAGAAATTTTTCACATGTGTTTTGAACTCAAGAAAAATAGAGAAAGTATCACTTTTATCAATTAATGGATAAAACCAAACATACTTATTGTAGTAATCTACAAAACTAATATAATAGCGATAACCACTTACAACGGACACAGGAGACGAACCCCATAGACCAGGGTGAATAAGCTCTAAAGGAGCAGTAGCAACCGTGAAAGATGACGAAAAAGAGAGACGATGACTTTTCTCTTTCTGAGAGAAGATGCATAAATGGGTACCAGCACGGTCAGTGAAGAAAGAAATCTAATGCTAAGATAAACACTGGAGACAACTCTGGTGGAGGGATGGCCTAGGCGCTCATGCTAGACAGTGGAAGACACACGCTCACCGAGAAGAGCCTGGGGAGAGGCGGTGAAGCTATGATTCCCTAGGGAGAAAACATACAGACCATCCTTAAGTTATCCCCGCAGTAAAGTTTTTCGGATGGAGAGATCCTCAACAAAACAAGAGTCATGATAGAATTCAAGAAGGATTTTATTATCAGTAATAAGTTGACTAACAGACAGAATTTTTTTGTAATGTCAGGAACAAGTAAAAGGTTTTTTAAGACAAAAGAAGAAGCAAGAGAATACAATAAAGAAGCAACAATAGAATAGATAGGCAAATCTGTCCAGTTATCCATGTGAACTCTGTCGGGTCTTTGATATTCTGAGTGAACTGCCAGATTCTCCACGTCAGCCTTAGGTGATAAGTGGCTATAGAGTCAACATACCAGTTGGTATCGATTAGACTATTTCCATAAGAGTGAAGAAGAGCAGTTGGGCTAACCGAAGGAGAAGGATCATCATAACGATTGTAGCGTTGGTTAGCATAATGCCCAAAACAATTGCAGATCTGGCATTGAGATCGGAGTCGGCAACTGGCTTAGTCACTGCCGCCATGTTGTCCACAATGGACTCGACAGATTGGATGTACTCTGAGATAGAGAATGTGCCCATCTTAATAGTGTGCAGCTGGTATTTGAGTTGCTACACTCTAACTCTGGATGGTGACGTAAAGATTCGCTTCAGAGAGCACCACACATCACGAGATGTGGTGAGGCCGACAACATGAGCAAGAACAAGCTCAGTGAGCGAGGAGATAAGTCAACATAAAAGCATCTGATTAAGTTGATCAAGCGGGTGTATTTTAGATTGATAGTGGGCTGAGCATCCTTCTCGGTAGAAGGAAGGAGCCGGATCGGACACAGAGAGTTTCTGTCGATGAAGCTTTCGAGATCATAGAGTTTGAGAAGAGGAAGGAACTAGGAACGCCACAATAGGCAATTTTCCTTGTCGAGTTTGACGTTTAGAAAGTGAATGGTGTTGGAATTGGGAGTAATCATGAACGCATGTGTTTGGATGGAAGTGAGGGAAATGAAGACGAAGAGAAAATACTCAACATGGTATAAGAATGGCTCTGATACCAAGATAAAGAAGAAGAAGAAGAACAATTATTTGTGTAATGACAAGATATAACTCTTTATGAGAAACATACACACACATACATTGATCACATGGATTTATGAGATACAATAGGAAATACTGATGAGAGAGAGAATGAGAAACATATAGTGCATAAGTCCATGAGTCTCATGTGTTCCTATTTTCATAGAGAGATTTTAGAATCTGGTTGATTTCATGAGGATTTTTTTCACATGGATCAAATGTTTCATATGAGTCACATGTTGTCATTGATATCTCTAATAGTACCATCTGAAGCAAGTGCCCTGCAGACACTTCTAAACTGTTGGGTAAACATTAATATTAGATTCCTCCTCTTCCTTTTTCAACATATTTTCAAGCATCAAGTGTAATGTTTTGCATTGCAGGATATGTGAATAATGTTAAACATGCACAACATCGCAAGTGGCATCCAATTTAGTCATACTCTGTTAGATATATGTGGGAGATAGACGACAGAGTAAATGGTCCATAAATGAAAAAGGTCAAAACCTGAACAGAAGCTACAGAAGAATCCTAATCTCTATAGAAAAGCATAAATTATAAAGAAAAAGGGAAATTAATTACCTGCACTATAGATGATATGTTTATTATTGATTGGAAGGAGGAGGAGAAGAATTAGAATTGGAAAGGGAATTGTTGTAATATTCGAGCTCCTCGTAGTAAATATCCCATACGCATCGGACGCAGCCGTTCCCACAGCGATCTCCGGGCAATGGTTTCTCTGGAGGCTCGAGGGTTTTAGTAGGAGGAGTAGGCGGCGGCGCGGCGGCGGCGGTAGGAATGGTGACTTTTCCTCTGTGATCCTTTTTAACTCCTCTCGTTGTTCGTTATCTTTGTGAACTGATCCCATCTTGTTGCAATTGTTAAGATTATGCAGGATTAGAAGAAGAAGAGAAGGTGGAGGAGGAGGTGGTCAACAACCTTATACAGCGGCAGATGGAGGAGGAAAGGGCTGTGGGATTTTTCTAATGATCCGGTGGCCGCCAGCGATTGGATTGGGGAAAGGGGCGCTCCAACTCCAACCAATACAAAAGGATGATAATAGTACGCCTATCATAACCCAAGCCAAATGCTCACAAGGACCGATTATTATTCTTTTATTTCTATTTTGGTTTTTTAGATTCAACTCCCTAGCATATATTCCAATTTCATAGGAATTCTTCAAAAATTATTACTAGTGTACTATCATCGGTCAGTGGGGAAACCAACTGACAGCGACGACGATGACATCGGTGAGAGGGGGAGGGAGAGGGAAGGACAGAGAAGAGAAAGGAAGAGCGAAAGAGAGGGGAGAGGGGAAGGAGAGCTAGAGAGAGGGAAAGGGGAAGATGGGAGGCAGTAGGGGGAGAGGGGAGGCGGAGAGCCAGAGAGAGGGGAGGGGGAAGAAGGAGAGACGGGGGGAGAGAGAGAGAGAGAGAGAGATGAACAAAATTTGTGAAATAGTCACGGGAGAAAGCCTCCCTTCGATCGGTTTTCACTAGTTTACTATTATAAATGAAAGAAGCCTATAGGTTAGATGAAAGAGACCTATAAATCTTTTTATAAAATGTGAAAAGAAAAATACAAAAACCATATATAGAATCACATTAGTCATTGTAGTGGTCAGTTTTCGACCTCCCTGAGATCACGCCACGTGTCTATCCAGTACCAAATAGATGCACAACAATTGGCAGCTTCCAAAACATCTGAATGGGAATTTTCATCCAATTCAAACTCCAAACGGTTCAGATAGTTAGAAGAAAGAGATAGAATTAGTTTGAGAATCCCTATCTCTAAGCTAAATCTCATATGAACTCGGCAGTTGCAGCTCAAGAACAGATCAGGCACATCAACAACTGGACGCAGACCACCAGATAAAGATGGAGTCTTGCTTATGCAGTTCAAATTAGGATGCTCAGCTCTAACCACCTCTGAGATATGCGGTGAATGTTTAAACAGAGCTGAACACTGCAGCCTTATCCAACAGACACTGCTTGTATAAATAGTAGAAACCTTCCAAGGCGGAAGAGAGACGATCAATTGAGCCCAAAAAAGTTAGCACACCAGAGAACGCCATTGTAATAGCTATTATTATTGTGGAATCTCTCTCCCTCTCTGTGTGGTTTTCCTTTTAGGATTTTCCACCTAAGTCTCTGTGTTTGTGTTGGATTTTCTGCAATTGGCTTTTCTCATCTCCATAAATTTGGAGCGTGGATTAATTCCTTAGGAAATTACCTATAACATTTGGTGTTTTCATTGAGATTTTCTGAATTCTACTCAGGATCTCTTCCCATCCAATACCCAAACTATTCCACAAAAATACCCTCGCACAATGATCATGTTGCACAAGAATGATACCCGTCATGACGCCAACGCTCCTGATGAAATCGATGACGGTCCTCTCCCACAAGAACTCGTCCAGATGGTGATCGATCTGCGATGCTGGTTGGGCGAACAGCGGACTAAGGCAGATCGCAAGAGAGAACTAGTCGCCATCCATCGTAATACCGCAAAATGCGAGCGAAAGGCCGTAACGCAGCTCAACCATTAGTTGCTCACGCAGATAAAGGTTCTTCGAGAAGCGAAACAAGTCATCGAGTCGGGCGCCAGGGAGACTCAGGTGACCCCTCCCCCGAGGTTAACCAACATCCAACGGATCCGATTGACCTATGTTTCAAGCTAAACAAAATTCGCTCCAAAGTAACCTCTTCGCATGAGGATCTCGAGAGCCTTCAAGCTAATAGCTCATAGAAGCGTGCAAGAGGACATCACGCTCCAACTCACAAGGAGAACGCGTCCCCGACAACAACAAAGATTGAGGAAGCCTTAGTTTCATCCCCTGAAGCTGCTGATTGACCAGATTCTTCACATCTCAAGCATTAACCATGAGTGAAACTCTCCAAGACAGCCAAGCATGATACAGATTCCCTAGAAGCAAGGAACTGTTCTATTCACGGCAGTCGGGGACACGTCACCCTACATTGTGGGCGCCCTCAAAAGACACCCACACGGATACCTGGACGAGTTCATCCTCAACTTGAATGAAGATTCTGAGGTCGAAGAAACCCCGACCGAGACCGTCGGCTAAAG
>JAVJIF010003598.1:0-104411 GCA_038442645.1 Agave tequilana | reverse complement strand
TCTTGATTCACCCTTGATCTGTGTTTAATTCCTAGTACATAAACTTCAACCCGGTGTATATTTCTGAACTCGAGAAATGAGGAATGAGAGTAAAAAAAAGGTCTATTATTATTCAGATTCATATGTTCAGTCAAATTGCTGAAAACTATAAATTCCAGCTTCAACCAAACATTCACATAACTATCCTGTATATAATGTGTGTACATATACCTTCAAAGCTGCGCGATCTTTTACCATGAGTTATGCAGAGATCAAACTCTATATTTTTCTGGAAATAAAGACGTAAGCCAGACACATATCAGATGTTTGAGTAATATGTGTTTTTTCTGGAAATAAAGACGTAAGCCAGACACATATCAGATGTTTGAGTAATATTTTCCTGTAAAATCGAAGATAGCGAAATTGTAGTCAGATTCAGTATGGATGGAACAGTTGAAATGTTTACGTCAGGAGTTAAATGTAGATGTCAACAAAATTATGAGAAATTAATTTTGCAATTTAAAATACCACCACCATCCAAACCTCATGGATCAACTATCGAAATTGACCGTTTGGTCACCTAAATGAAATCTGTTGTGATCACTAAGGTGAAAGTTCTTAGAGTAATACCCATCAGCTTTAACTACCAGCATACAGTTCCAATTATCGAAAACGTTGGCCCAAGAAACGAAGGTAGCTTGTGTTACTGGTGAAAATGGCTTCCTCACCTCCATCCTGATCAAGCAATTGCTGGAGAAAGGCTATGCTGTCAATGCCACTGCGCGCGCCACCCTGGTGCGTAATATTCTACCTCTGAGAGAAGGAGGTGATCAGGTCTCATTATGCCTAGAGTTCTATATCTGTAATATCTCCTAATTAAAAATACTATATTTCTACTTTTGTTAATTTTATTTAGACTACTTATTATTATTGATTAAGTTATTTTATACAGGTGTATTAAATATTTGTGCATACATATTAAGTGCATGTGTTTTTTATTTGCATTTTATACAAGTAGATGCATGCATTATATTTTATACATTATTATTAGTCTTACTATTATTATTGTTTTGTTATTGTTGGTATTATTCTTAATTGATCTTCTTTTCAACTCATTTAACTCATACTCATTATCATTACCCGTATCCAAACCCGTTTTCATTACCCAATACTCTTAAACCAAACCCAATTATCTATCTCTCCACATAATCCTAACCACCCAACCTAATCCCTATCTAATCCTAATCCCAATAAATCCCTTCAAAATCTCCTCTCCATAACCAAGCACACAAATCCCTTTCCTCTATGGCCGAATACCCTGCAAACCCACATCGCCCTCGCCCCCTCTTCGGCGGCCCTGCAACCCTCCAGATCCGCACCCATCCATGGCCTTGTATCCTAGCCGTGCCCTCATCCACACCCCGGTTGCTTCCTTTTTTGTTGGCCGCTGCACACCACAACCTTGGCACACCGGAGCCACCTCTCTCTCGTGCCTCCTCCACCAATGGCAGCACGCGCCCAGACTCCAGCAGCACCAGGCCGAGCTCCAGCAGAGAGGACAGCCGCGACAGCAGCCATGACACACCTCGATGGCCTTCGGCGAGCCTCCGCGGCGCTCCGTGACTTCCCGATCTCCTCGAGCACTTCTCTAGCGAGCCACCAGCAGACTCCACGGCCTCCGACTACTCCGTCGTCGCCGCCGCCATGAAACTCTTTGCTGTGAGTGTCCCTTCTCCGCTCTCTTTTATTTATATATTAGTTGTATTAATGGTTTACATGTGTGTGTGGGTGTGTTAGAGATTGGTTGTATTAATTAAATATCGAAGTATTCCTGCAGAGATTGCTTGGATGATTGGCATAGTGAATTGAGAAATGTTGTTTCCATATTTTAAGTTCAACACTAAAATGTCAGACAGAGACAAAAAGACAATTATTGATCAAAGGAATTTGGGCAATAAACTTGACTATTAATAAATGAGGCACAAGAGTAGATGTATACTGAAGAATATAATATTTGAGTACTCGGATTCAGTTTCTATTTTACTCTCCTGATAGTTAAATTTTGTTTGATAGTTAACTTTCAGCTGTTTCGGGGTCACATGAAATTTTAGTTTAATTAAGGCATGTTCTTATTATGTACCTTGTCTAGGTTCATTTCTCACTCTAAATTTGTAAGGGTCACATTTCAGGTGTTGATAATCACCGTTGTTGATTTATGCCTAAGTATTGATATACCATAGGCGGACATGACCTTGTGACTGACCTAGCTGTGATAAATCCCAAAATGAATATACATATTGATTTTGAGGTTGATGGATTCTTGATAGAGGTTAGAGATCTATACTAGGTGTAATGATTTCAGTCATATTGTTTGGTGGTACATTTTAATGATAACCATTATAATAATACCATTTTGGGTATTTTTAGGAATTTGTTTAGAGACCTGATCATACACACATGCAGGGATATTGGTCGACTTGCCCCTGTTATAGTCGACTAATACTCTTTCCAGTCGACTTGTCATAGTCTTTTAGTCGACTAGGTGCCTGTTCAGCAAGTTAGCAACTCTCTGTTTGTCGATTGTAAGCAGTATAGTCGACTTGCACCTTCCTATAGTCGACTAATACTTTTATTAGTCGACTTTCTCTTTCCTATTAGTCGACTTACACCTTTTATAGTCGACTTGCACTTATCATAGTCGACTAGTACTCCTATACTTGTCGACTTATCACAGCTCCTAGTCGACTAAGTATCTGTTCAGAAAGTTATGTACTCTGTTTGTTGACTGTAAGTCATGTTAGTCGACTTACCCCTCCTATTAGTCGACTTACACTTGTTATAGTCGACTTATCCCTTTTTGATAGTCGACTAACCCAGTCTAAAATCCTCTATACTAGTCGACTTGCTCCTACCCTAGTCGACTATTTTAGTTCCGACTGCTGTTCTTAGACTTCTTATAGATTAAGAACTTTACCCTTTAATTATGATTCTTGGTTATAGTTGATGAATCTGGTCTTGAGGAATAGGCATTGATTTGGTTGACTTGACCTAATAGATCTTAGATATATATCTGATATGTTACCGAGTTTTGGGATCTTATGATTGACCTTGATAGAAGTGAGAGTGTGTGATGACTTCGATCAGACTGGAGTGTGGAGATCTGAATAGATGTGTCAGAACATTTGTTATTTCAGTTATTGAGATGTGAATATATTGATGACTTGAGGATCAGAGTTGATTGCTAGGGTGAGAGAACTGATCACTGATTATTGATATATCGAGACGGTGGTTTATTGTACCAAATTACTCGATATGGATTGATACTTGATGTTCATGATGACTATTGAAATTATGAGCTGGCAGATTCACTAGTATTGTATTCAGTACAAGTATGAGATTTGGGACGGTTATATATATGAGATTGTATTTGACTAGAGGTGTCTAGACTGTTACTGTATTATTCATGTTACTGAAAGTTACCGGGAAAGTATCGTTGACCGTAACACTGTACAGTCCTATTGTTCATCGTATACACGGTTACTGTTACCGTTCACTGTCACTGATATTATTCACCGTGTATACGATTACTGATTGACTGTTACTATATTGTTATCGTTACTGTCACCGCATCGTCCCAGTATTATAGGTAACATGAGTATTGATTGATTTTAACTGAAAAAAATAATAATGTAAATGGACAATTTACAGTGGGATGGGGAAATTGACGGAGGAGACAGCGTCTATATTTTGGGTGGACCTAGGATACAGGTTGCGCAGCCGACTGAGGGTTCCACTACAGGGTTCCCGGGGATGACTGACATCCCATCTGTACTGTTATTGTTCCACTGTTCATACAGTGAGATTACTGTTACTGTTACTGAGTACCTAGTGGTACGGCCTGGTTCAGCATCAGGAAACTGAGGCCGTGGTCCCGGGTATGTACGGGACCCACTTAAAGCATGAACAATGTCTCTTCTATTAATTTCAATAACTTAGGACCCTGATTGACACGTGTAGTAGGCGTAGTATGGGATGCGTCTACTGCATGTGGCAATTGGTGTTCGCTGACATAATAAATAACAAACTGAAATCTTACATTGACTTAGTAGACTGAACTTGATATACTGACTGATTGTAAACATCTAATAATACCAATGAACTGACTGTACACCTGACATCCGATTGGACATCTGATTTTGTATTGATTGGCTTTATTATTTTCTATCCATGTTTCATATGTTACTTCTGTTTTATTCCAACATATGTGTTTTCTAGTTTGCTCACATTTATATTCGCACGTCCTTCCCTTTTTCTCTTATACATTCACTAGGAGTTCTGACTCCCTGGATCTGCATATTCAGATCCAGTGCTATTTATTGTTGATCAGGTATTTGGAGAGGATCATATTTACCTTGAAGTCTCTCCCTTTTGATTATCGGTATCCCTGCTCTTTTATTCATATATCGCATCCTGTCACATTCCTTATTCTTATTCATATGTTATCATTGTGTTAGACTTTATACATATTATTGCAGTGATCGTTGATTATTATGGTTCAGATTTATAACTTGTTCAGGTTACTTTAGGCTTAGCGTGAATACGTGGGGTATTTTCCTCGCGTATATATGTCGCCGACTCTCGTCGCGACTCCGTTTCCGCGTATTTTGGGAAGCGGGGCGTGACAATATCAATCTTCTATATGTGTTCAAAGGATCTTAATCTTCTATAATGTCTCCTCCTAGATTTTTCAGATGTTTAATATTTTATGCTATTGCATTCTGATAATGTACAACAATTAGCTACATTACAGTTATACTTCATACAATAGAAACTTTCTTCTCAGGAAAACCTAAAAGAAAACTTTATAATTTATTCAAATAATTTGAGCTGATCCTGGCAAAACTTAGGTTGTCATTACTGTGATGAGTGTGAGAAAACAGGATTTCTTGTGAACTGAATGTACAAGCATATATAGATTGGTATTCATGATTATATCCCAGAATATAAGCATCAGCATAATGAGAAAGACTTGTGTAGTTCCGGAAAAATTCGAGCCCAAATCCTTCCCACTTAAATATAATCATACATCATCCGAATACAAAATCTATTCCGAATACAACCATACATCTTCCGGAAATACACAAGTTTATCTCTAATGATAGATTTGTGCAGTTCCGGAAGGATTTGAGGCTGAATCTTTCTCACTCAAATGCAATTATACATCATCTGAATACAAGATCCATTCCGTTAAAGTTGATTTATATTATTTCAAGTATCTATAAATCAAAAATCAAGTATTTTAAATATTTTTTGCTCATGCATCAAATAGGGAGAAAACCGAACGACCTAAATAGTTAGTTGGTTAGTTTAATAGTGTAGAACATTTGAAACCAAACAAAAATTGGTTAGTATGAGTTTTTAAATCATGATCAAATGGTAGGATTGAGAATTTGTATATTTAAAGATATAGATCTAATCAACTCAGTACTTTCGCCTGTACATTTTGCGTCCCTTGATGGATGGCTTGATTTTTTTATTTTTAGTTTAATAGTACTTCAATGGAGTGGATCTTGTATTTGAATGTCAGGTGTTGATATATGAGTGAGAAAGATTCAGATTCTAATCCTTCCGGAAACTACACAAGTCTATCTCAGCATTGAACTGAATTTACTCACCACCTACAAATTGCCTTCGCAAAATGTTTGGAAAGCTGACAGATTCAAGGGCCTCATGCATGCGATACTTCTTTTCCATTATGAATCCCATGCGAGAGGAGAAAAATAAATCAAGCAATTTAACAAAATAAGATTATATATCTTAAACTTAAAAATATGATTCAACAATGATGTACATGCTGATATTTCTTGTCCTTTAGAGAATTAACCACTACACTTCTGAATCATGAGAATGTTCTCCTTATGCAACTATTTCCTAATGCCGAATTTTTATGCTACAGAGCACAAATCAAGTATTGCCCACCTAATTGAATTACAAGAACCAGGCACTCTCAGCCTTTTCCAAGCAGAGCTGATTGAAGAAGAGAGCTTTGATGATGCCGTAAATGGCTGCGACTGCGTCTTCCATGTCGCCACACTAGTGAACATATTCTCTGAGGACCCAGAGGTGCCTATATAACTTCTTGTGTTTGTGCTGGAAAATATTTTGAGTTAACAACTCAAGAAACACACTGCATGATGTAAATATTCTACTTGTGACAGAATGAGCTCATCAAACCTGCAATCAGAGGAACCTTGAACGTGTTGAAATCGTGCATGAAGGCAGAGTCAGCCAAGCGCGTCATCCTGACACTTCAGCTGCCGCTGTATCTGCAAACAAGCTTTAAGGGTCAGGCTTCGTAATGACTGAAGAATCGTGTCAGATATCGAATTCCTGACCACTGATAAGAGCCCTCACCCCACCCCAAAATGGGTATAAAATCTGCAACAAACTTAATTATAAGATACAACACGAGGAAATAATCCGGATACCAAAATCAATAATTATGCTGATAACTTTCAAGGATACCTTGTGTCGAAAACGCTTGCAGAGAAGGAAGCATGGAAGTTTGCCAAAGAGAACAAGACTAATTCATAGTTTGTTCAGAGTTTTGACATTCTCCATCTGCATTTCGCAGGAGATGAAGCTCGCGTTGGGGGCCTGAAGACCATGCAAGTTCTCTCAGGTTCGGTCTCATTTGCACGCGGAGGATGTCAGCAGAGCTCAAATACGCTGAGACTGAATCGCGTCTGGATGTTACATCTGCTGCGCTGTGAACACCACCCCGCTCGAGCTTGCAGAGTTCCTCTCAAAAGATACCCACAGTACAATATCCGTGCTAAGTGAGCACATTGGTTCTCCAAGCTGTTGTTTCAAATTTAGTAACATACGAAGAAGTCAGTACAAATACAGGCTAATATGAACACATTGAAGCTTCACTGATGTATCGAGGAGAGCAAAACTAAGCCTCTCCTCGGATAAGATTGTCAACGCGGGGTTCAAGTTCAAGAAGAAGGAACTCGAAACAATCTATGACGATTCCATTGAATATGCCAAGACTGCAGGACTACTGCTGAAGTGAGTTACTAGGCATCAAGGTGAAGTTCCAAATTTCAGCTGAGCAAATAGAAGGAAATCATGATGAGCCTTCACTTACATAACATTCTGCACATATAGTTACCTTATGATCTCATGTTAGAAACTATCATGTGCATGTCTGTATCAGTTAGCAAATTCAATATTTCTGTTATCTCAAAAAAAAAAAAAAAAAAAAAAAAAAATCCCAGATTCCTGTAGATGCTTTCAGAGCTAGCATACCATCTTTTCTATAAAAAAAAAAAAAAATGAAGCATTATAAAAACAAAGAATCGTTACAAATTTCTTTCGATCAGAACAATAGCTACAAAAAAGGAACATATATTACAGGACCTGTACAATCACTCACAAAATTACAACTCTCACTGAGCGTCACAGTTACAATGCACAAAATCAGCAAAAAAAGGATACATTTCAGAAGGAATGAAAAGAAAGAAAGAAAAAGGAGGAAAAAAAGGAATCAATGAGATCTTGTTAAACATCAGGCAAATCTGACAAGCTGTCCATAGAGTCCTCCCGGTGATGCTCTGATCCTGAGATTGAGTTTTGGGGACCCAAATGTTCATGATCTGCAGATCCCTCTATTGTAATCGGCAAGAACTGCCGACTGTTCCTCTTCTGCTATGGTTCTCCTTGGCAATTCGGGACAACGCCTGAACTACATCCCTCATGAATGGCCGTTTTCTGGAGAGTCTATTGACACATTTGTACGCTAAAGTAGACATATCATTGAGCTCGCTCATGTCATAGTTTCCGTCAAGACGGGAATCCACAATCTCCTCCCACCCAGATTTCCCGTCACCATTTATTGCCGCCTAAATATTAACAATCAGGTTAGTTACCCTGCAAGGTACTTAAATGGATAGAGACCAAGAACCATAATGTGACTTCAAAGGAAATTCCATATGAGAAAATGAGGAAATGAGGTGGCATTGATTGTAACACAATGATATTATGAACCCATAAACAGTTCTGGAAGAAACTGCAAACGACATGAATTACTGTGAGGCAATTAATTGCCACTGCCAGTGCCTTGGGCAACACTGATGCATCAGACACAGAAGTTCTCAGAATCAGGCACTATGAAATTATCTATATGAAAGGCTTGGGGAGATCTGTACCCAAAAGCAATAGGATATCAGACATTTGTATGAACCCGGTATTTAAATTTAACTACACCTCTTTCTGGCCTATAATAATTTCAGAGGGTTTCTTCTTGGTTGCATGGCCTGCAAATTGGGTTCAGTGTTGAAATGTTGTTTTGGGTTTCTGTCTAAAAATCTTATCCGGTAGCTGTTGATTCACAATCACGAGTCATAAGATTGAGCTTTTGCTTATAACAATTATCCAACATAGTTGATAAAAAGTTATTCTGGAAAAGTTGCCAAGAGACGGATCTTACAAGCTCAACATACTCCATAAGACCCTGTTGTGGGTTCCGGGCGGCAATCAACTCAAAAAGCAGAACTCCAAAGCTGTACACATCACTTTTCTTTGTAAAGGACTTTGACGATACATACTCAGGATCAAGATAGCCAAAAGTTCCCCTGATATTTGATGCATCACGACTGACCTCCCTTGAAAGTCCAAAGTCTGCAACCTGTTCATGTAAAAGAAAGGAGTTTATATGGAAGGAAATGCCACTGAATTAAAGAATAAGCATGCACAAAATTGCTAGAAGATTTTAGGGTTCTTGTCACTTATAAAGTTAGACTATCATATTCTTAAAATTCGTTATGATAAGAGGGCTACAGAATATGATTCACCCAGCAAAGAACTTGAAGATTACAACAATATATTATAACTATAAAGATAAATCAAATATATTCACACCAAGCAAGAACTGATGATTAAAGTGTACATGCATAAAGTACATTAAGAAGAAACTTTTTTGAGATCTTAAAAAAGAGCTCATTATTGTTTTTAATCAAATATATTCACACCAAGCAAGAACTAATGACCAAAGAGCATATGCATAGAGTACATAAGAAAGAAACTCCTTTGTGATCTAAAAAGAGCACATCCATTATGTTTACTTTCTTAGATCCAGTTAGTTGAGATGAAAATTCTAATATTCTTTGTTAGTCAATAATGTTAATTCCCTCTCTTCATTCCATATCCTTAAACACTTGAAACTCCCTTCGCTCCCAAACCTCCTCTCTACTTATCCTCTCTTTTCTTCCTCATTAAGATGCTTACACCTTCTGAAGCACAGACACTTTAAAGTGGGTGTCGTGTCCGTGTAGAACATGTGTCTGACACCGATACTTACAAGACACTTGCCCGAAACGTATCGAACACTCAGATGCTATGTCGGATTTTAAACAACCATAAAATTACTTATCGGCACCGTGTCCAATGTTGTGTCGACATTAAATAAAATTTACAGATCATGTATTAGATATCTAAAAGTTTTATGCCGCTTAAATAAATATGAAAAAAATTATCATTTTGACATAAGCAATATGTTAGTAGAATTTACACTCATCACGAATTAGGTGAGACATTAGTTAATTTTTTTTAAAATTTTCTTTATTTTGCTTGTTACTTTGTAGATTCTATAGATGTAAATTATTTAGATTTTATTTTATTTTCTATCTCACATTAATAAAACTAATTATTCATGTTTGATTAATTTTTGACAAGTTTGATTCCTCGTTATTCTACTCATATAAATAGAGTTGTGTAGAAATATCCACTTCAAAAAGTACTATTGAAAAAATTGAAGACAACACACCTCTTTGAAAGTATGAAAGAAAATTGAAAAATTATGAATAAAAAATTTAACTACATGTAATAATAATAAGATATTGCTTATATTGTCCCCGTATCCTTTTTTTAAGATTTTGTCGTGTCTCGTGCGTATCCGTATCGTATCCGACACCTGTGTCTGTGCTATATAGCTCGCACCAATTCCTTTATCCACTCACCTACAAGGTGGTAACCAACAAGAGACGTGTCCATGGATTTTATAATACTAATTGCTTGAGCAAGAGAATTAAGAGTCACGGGTATAGATAAAATGGCAGCTAGTTTCTTTAGTAATACAAATTTTCTAGTATTAAGTGTGTATTATCCCTAATAAGCATGTCAAGAGATACTCTTACTAATTAACAATAACCCATACTCTCAGGGAATTTGATCATAATTAGATTGAGTACTTTTGAGCAAAAATGTTAATGCTATTAAACAAACAAATTTAGATAATGGAATAATTAGGCTTAAAGTTACAGATGCTTTCAAGGATATGGAGATCTAAAGAGCCATCAGACTTAATGTTAAAGAGCTATCATTGCATCTAAGAAAATGCCACATGATTGGACGAGCAGGTCCTCACTACCTATTTATAAGAATAAATTAGATGTATAAAGTTCTACAAACTGTTGTTGAAATCTTATAAGTCATATGACCAAACGTTAATAGAATATTAAGTGAAGGCTTAAGAAAAGAAAAGATGGTGTAAAAATGTCAACTAGGTTTTATGTCCATGAGGTCAACCATGGAATCTATTTAACTAATTAAGATGATTATGGAGAAATGTCGAGAAAAGAAAAGAGATTTATATAAGTTTGTGAAAGGATCCCTAGAGAGACAGTATGATGGGTTAATAAAAGAAACAAGTGTCTGGTAGCTAAATTGATGTGATCAAGGACATGCATAATGTTGTAGTAATGAACAGTTTGAATGGAATTAGAAAGATCCCATGTCACTATAGACTCACCAAGGATCGACATTTAGTCCCAGATGAATTTATTAGGCATATCCAAAATGAAGTTCATGATGCATTTTCTTTTCCTGATGATATTGTATTAGTTGATGATGAGAGCGAGACCATAGAAGGAATAATAGCTGATGAGACTAGAGAAAGAGTAACTTTAATAATATAAAGGTGGATAGAAGTTTTGAATACAAATGATTTAGAATTATTAGGACAATCAGTGGACAGAATGTAACTTTAGCAAGACTATGAGAAGGCATGACGAATGCTAAGAAATACCTAGGAATAACCATCCTCGCTACTTAGGATCAATTGTTTATTATGATAATAGATTGAGGATGAATAAAACAAAGATGATTTTTTTTATTTGGAGATAATGTAGTCGATTTTAGAAAAGAAACTAGTATCTATGAGGTACATAGATGTGATTAAACATATATATAATGGAATACTAACTAGCTTTGTTAACAATTGAAGGGGAGACAATGCCGTTCATAGTCACCATAGTGTGACACCAAGGATTGACATTTATTCCTTCTAAATTTACATTTAGTTATGGATATATTTAATAGGTGCATTTAAGATCAAGTCCACTAGTGGATTTGTTTGTTGATGATACTCCATTAGTTGATGAGACAAGAGAAGGGGATAATCTTCAAAGTAGAGAAGTAAAAAGAAGCTCTATAATATAAATGATTTAGAGTTAATGGGTTGAAATGCAAGTATAGCTCAATAATGAGAAGATATAAGCAAATACCTAGGAATGACCACATTCACAATTAAGAGATCAG
This sequence comes from Agave tequilana, assembly GCA_038442645.1. NCBI lineage: Eukaryota > Viridiplantae > Streptophyta > Magnoliopsida > Asparagales > Asparagaceae > Agave > Agave tequilana. Next base: position 92,831 of record JAVJIF010003598.1, on the reverse strand, counting down.
GATGTCATTCACATAATTGAAGTTCTGTGGTTAAAGTGGAGAAGTGCTCTTTGAATATTATGCTATAATATGCAGGACACATTCCCCTAGCAAAAAATTGTATGCCTGACACAGCCAAACATGAAACATGTGTCATCCATATCCAACATTTAGTAATGTACAAGATAAAGTATGCCTCCTTTTTCACTAAAGTTTATTGTTATCATTTGACCCCTTTAGGTTCTTCCACAGGTGAATAACAACGTAATACATATATTTATATGATTTAAATAAATATATAATTTTAACAGCACAGATATGTAGCCGTATCCTTATGTCATAATTTTGAGTCCAGCACATGTTTAAATCATAGATATTTTGACATCCTAGTGCACCCATGAATTAAAGCGAGAAGTTTTATAAAATTATTAAATGACCAGCCATGTTTTATAGGTCAAAATGTTGCACAATTAAAGCAACAACATCTCCTAAAATGAGTGCTGTCGAAATGAGAAAATGGAGATGGATGAGTGGCAAACCATAAAAGATAGGATAAAAAATAAGTACATGTTAAGTTGGGTTATTAGTATTGGGTTATCAGGTTGTTACCCATATAACCATCTTGTCTTCTATATATATCTTGTACCTTCTCTTATAAATTAATCAATCAATTTCTTTCTAGGGTTTCTATTTCTTTACAGTACACATGTCAAAAGTTAAAGGTAGCTCAATTAAGAATAATAATTAAAAGAGAGGCACTGGTTGCAATGGTTTAGGCATGCGCAAAGGGAGATCGTTAACTGTGGCATGCCAAATAGAACGACCGATAGGATTCTTGTCGACTGAGGATAGACCTAATAATGGATTGATGGAGCTAAAAAGCAAATGCTAGCTGTTAATTGAACAGAATACGTGGTGCTTAATGAAGAAATGGAGGAAAGGAGTTCATGTACCAGATACCAAAGATTTGGGAAAGGTTTTGATGTTGTTCACTATTAATAAGAGATTATCAAGCAAGTTTAAACATTCTTATCGGGCATGCATTGCATGTTTCCATCTCACTACTTTGAGCATGGATTTCCTATAGACATAACGTGCTTGTAGACAGCATTGTGCCATAGCACGGGCAGAATTATGTGATTTGTAGCCTCTGTGATATCGGCAATGTACCATCTGTCTGCAAGGAGAATCTTACACCAATAGTTATCATGGTGGAATGAACTGATTATGGTGCTAACTAGTAACTAAAAGTTTCAACGTGCGCATGAAAAAACTTAGAACCATGTTAAAAGATACATACTCTGGCTTTCATGGACCGATCCAACAATATATTCGAAGATTTGATGTCTCGGTGGACCACAGGTGGAACTGCCTGCATTAAGAAGCAACATAAGCAGAGCAAGAAACACTTAAGATTTCTCCGAAGTTGCCATCATGATTTAATTAAGTTGTTGCAGTAGTAGTAGCATACACCATCATGGAGATACTCCAAGCCTCTTGCAACATCCAGAGCTATATTAATCCTCAAATTCCAGCTCAATGGTTCATGCTTTTCGCCTATAACACAGTAAAAAAGAGTTGTACTTGAGGAAAAAGAATAATTGAAATTTTAGTTGTTGTGCCTATATGCTAAAATGAGTACTTAGATAAAAGAAATGTTGTGATGGAATATTTAGGTAATCCTGTTGGATGAGTTGAAAATAGATATGATGGAAGATAAAAGAAATGTTGTGATAGATAGAGCTATTCAGTTAGCCTAATTTACATAATATGTAATAAAATAATGCACATAAATTCTAGGAGTTTATGGATATTCACGAGTTTGAACCATAATTATGGAGTCAGACCACATAAAATTTAGTCAAGCAACAATACTATTTTCCTTTTGTTCGAGGACCGAACATGCTTATATTAACTGAAACATCAATTTTCAGACACAATTACTAATAACTAATTGTTTTTAGTAGCCTCTATAATACAACTGACAGTTCTTGACAATAGTTACAATAACTAGGAACTAAAACTCTAAAACTTGAGTACTCTATACAGTGTAAACATGCTGCAGCAGAAATGATAAACTGACACTTTCTGAACGCAGCACTGATAAGAGTCCAACCCCCACCCAACCCAACCCACCCTAACCCGCGCACGGATATTATATGCATTCTTCCTTTCTTCTGTCATTCTGAATACTAAAATGAGATGAAAAACACAGTCAATTATTGAGCTGAAAACAAATAATGCATTGGGATAGAAAGGCATAATACGAAGTTAGCAAAGAGCCAAAGCAACAGAAAATAAAATGACAGAATATAAGCTTCTAGGTTACAAGACCAAGTTCCCATCAATTCTACCACTAAACCTCCAAAACTCAACAATGCATCCCTAGACAGTCTTAGGGCTTCTAATAAGTCTTCCGGTGGAATGAATCATCATGACAGCATGTAAACTTTTTGCATCAAAATGGATCGGCGGTGGAGCTCGATTCAAAGTCCAAAAAGCTCCACAAATAGAATTGACCAAAATTTAACAGATGGCTGTATAACAGACATCAATGTTGCAAAAAGTAGTATCTGTGGTTGCCTAGGCAATATGACCTAGGCACTTCCATTAGGGAGACATCTAGGTAGCTCTAGAAATTAGGCGCCACCTTAGGCTTCCAGGTTCCCTTAGTGTTTTAAGAAACACTGACTGACATCCTGACATCAACCTCTATGAGTTGGTGTTGTATTTCTAGTGAACGCTACTATGAGTATGTCAAATAATTTTTTTACAAACAGTACACAAGCAGTGTGCCTCCAGTCTTTTTTGCTTATTTAGAGAAAGAAAGAAGAGACAAGGAAACAACCCTGGAGTGGCATGCAAAACCAGAATAACATTACGATAAAATATCTATACATATTATGTTTTATAACGGTTGATGTAAGTATAATTGAGGCTAAAATAAACGGAATAATACGTCTGGTTATATAAGCTACACGGATTTGGTGATCAAAGAACAAACTTTTAAACACGAATGGTTCTATAAAAAAAGAAGGAAAAAACTTCAAAGTAAAATGTAATAGATTGTTAACTTTTTAAACTTACTATACAAGTGAGAGGCGAGACTGCCATTAGTCATGTACACGTATACTAACATATGCTGGCCTTTTTCTGCACAGTATCCTACCAAATTCACAAGGTTCCTGTGATGCAACCTCCCGAGAAGGACAACCTGAAAGCAAGCAAATCAAGTAAAGAGCGGTCATCAAGAATGAACATTTCAGTAATGTAACTATAAACTGAAACATACAACATATGTAGTGAAGTTGAATTAGGAAAGAGAAACATAGGTTCCTCTGACTGTCTGTGGGTCTGCTGTTAGTAGGGGTTGAGGGAAGCCTTCAAGGAATACGGCCCGTTAAATGGTACTCCCTACTTTTGAGCATGTGGGAAGGGGATAAGGGGGTAACTCCAGGAGGTACCATCTTTCAAAACCAAACCATAAGGCAGACAATGTCATTATTGTGTTACCCACTACTTCTTCTGATGCAACTGAAAGACACACATTAAAGATAGACCTAACAAAAGAATATCCGCATAGAAAAGGCCCGTCCTGACATCACTATAGAATTGATTTAGCAGTGCTTTCATATATTGAGAGGATTGAAGTATAAATTTGAAAGTTCCATGAGAGAAGGTACTGCAATTCAGAAAACCACATATCTACTACGAATAAGTGAAATAAATTTAGCAATAGAAGTTTTCCTTTGAAAATTTGAGTAGTAACAATCCTTATTGTGGAGAACAAAGGAAAACTATAAGATTTTTTTGACAGCTTATAAATTAAAGATAAAAGAGTGAATATGAAAAGTTTACACAAAATATAGTTCAGAAACCAAATAGTGTAAGGACTTGGGGCACCACCCCAAAACACTAGCCTTCTAGGTGGAGTGGATCAACTCCTTATGTACACAAGACCATCTTCATGTCTAGCCGATGTGGGACTATTTGATCGATATCCAACTCAACAATCCCCCTCAAATAAAGAGTCTCCCTGCAAGCTCAACTTTTCTTCACACCTAGAAGACCATATGCTCCATCGAAATCACAACTCTTCATCGCGCGGAGCACACACTTTACGTGAAGCACGAATTGCAGCATATTACTCCTCTTCACCGCGTGGAGGGCGGACACGCCTTACGTAAAGCAAGAGCAGCGTTAATAAATCCTCGTGAGCGCAACTAGCTTTACAGGGACCTACTGCGCTTTTTGCGCCCATTTGGGGGGTCGAACATCACCCACACACAAGACTAAGTTCGGGGCATGGCTCTGATATCAATTGTAATGACTTGGGGCATCATTCCAAAAGACTAACTTTCTAGGTGGAGTTGCCTAAATCCTTGTATACTCAAGGCCATCCTCATGTCTAGCCAATGTGGGACCATTTATTCGACATCCAACTCAACAAATAGAACATAAATGAGAAATTCAAAAGGTCAACTGTTAAATTATCAATAATTTCACTGTTAGACTTGAAGATGGTGATCAAAGAAATAATAGAAGACGAGGGATCAGACATGCATTAACCATGCTCCCAGTTTGTTACATGATAAGATGAATACAGCTTAGGATAGAATCATATAAGTTTCTGTATTAGCTATTGGCAATGATATTCTCATCTCAAGTGCAGAAAGAGGAGAAAATGTTTTTTAAATATAAGAAGAAAAAATATATATTGGCAAGTTATGAAGACATGTTAACTAGCTATCCAATGCATGTTTATGCTCACATATCAGCAGAATCAATCAAGATCAATTACTGTTTAGTACAATCAGAGGTAACTGTTCAGGAACTACAAATATCAGAACCTCGCAATTGAAAGTAAAGAGCTCAGCTGTTGCTCCACACAACATATATGGATAATTTTGAGTTAGGGATTGGACAAGCTTGCGTAGATGGATGTGACATCATAGGAATATAGATAATTTGTATAATGAAGTATTCTTTAAGAGTTTCACAAAATTGCTGCTACTATTTAATATTATGCTTCACCATAACTGAGATGTTGCCAAGCTGATTATTGTATTGATCATTCTCGATACTAGAATAATTATATTAGCAGTTGGGCCATGAGCATGAGATTGGCATAAGCATACATATGATTCTAGTATGTCCTGGAAATATATATCTGTATCTTCTCTTGAGCCTGTAGCAATTCAAGGTGTTACTACGAAGAACTGATTCATGCCAGTCACTAAGAACAGGGAAGTGAATTCAGTATACTACATATGAACTTATCCTGGCAGCAGTACCTCTGTTTGGAACTCCTTCTCCCCCTGTTTAGAATCAGTAGTGAGCACTTTAACAGCAACTGTTTCACCAGTTGACATTTGAGCTTTATAAACCAGACCAAATGCCCCTTGACCAATCGCTGTAGTAAAATTACAAGTAGCTTTCTGCAAATCCCTGAAAGTGCAACAGTAAAAAGTTACAATCAAGAAGTTAGCTCAACTTAGAACCTTCTGACAACAGTAGGAGTTTAGGCAGTAGGATAAAGGGTGGTAATTGTACATTATTGGCTACAAGTAAACCAAACAATCTTCTGCATACATGAAATTAACTATTTACAAGCAAATAATGGTTTGCAGCCAACTTATAGAAGGAAAATTTTATATTTATAATCCCACATACCTTCATGTCCATATTCTGATTGTGACAAAAAATGATACACAAACGCTCGAGTAAATTTATTGAGTTCTTAACAGAGGGCCAATTAAAACTTTAGAAGGCATTATGAAGATCTTAAGTAGGATATGGCTATCACATTTTATTGATATGCGTGAAAGATATATCACAAATACTACCACTACCAGTTAAAAGGAAGATACTAGATGCTCAAGAATATGGCCAAGTAAAGATATTTATATCTGATATTGTTACTTGAAATTAGAAGCGAGTTGTTATTATATAGCCATAAATTAAACAAAAGGAAGCTAATGAAATTTACTTGTAAGAATATTTAGGGATTCCGGAAACAGAGACTACATTCTTTCTCTTCAGCCCCTCAAGCCAAAATGACCCTCCATTAGCTTCTGAAGCTTTGGGCGATTCCTGACCGGTGGTTGAGTCTGAGAGAATCGTGCAAGTATCAACACCATTTGTCCGGATTGGATTGTGGACGCCCTCCTCGAACTGCTGCTCCCTATCTGAGCTCGCCTCTTCCGGAATCTAATGCAGAACAAAGCGGCTGTAGCGAAAAACACCCCTATTACAACCCCAACAGTCACCCCGATGATCAAACCCAAAGATACTCCTTTCATCTCCTTAAAAGTGCTATAATTTCAGCTCCAGGGTCTGCCTCCACCCATCCAAAAACCTGCAAAAAAAAAAAAAGACTTCTAGACTAAATTCTATTGGCCGAAACTGTCATACTTGTTCTTCTGATGTACTAATATCATTAGAACGGAAAAGAAGGTCAAAACACATGTTAGCATGTGATGTTGGAATTAGTATTACATTGGGTCAAACCAAATTCTTGGAAACAAGTAACAATATAAAACATTTAGGAGGTTCAACTTTGCCACATGGAACAGAGAACTGAGGCCGCTCTGAGTTCCACAGTCAAATTTTGTTAACAAAATTGAGTTTGCACCTAATAAAGATGAAGTTCAGTTGCAGATTATGAGATTTACGTCAACTTTGCCATATGGATTATAAGGACACAGCCGCCGTGACTTTTATAGTCTAACTTTGTTATCAAAATCTTTATTTCGAAAAAAATCAAATCTTAGCTGCAAAAGGCCACAAAGCAAATCACAAAAAAAATGCACAAAAAGGAAGGAAAAAAAAGTTACATAGAAGGCTAGAATTCTGCCAATAAATGATAAATTTTGAAATATACAAGAAGAAACTGTTAGAACTCATGTCATATGGGTATAAGAATACAACCTTGCAACTTTCTATAGCCAAATTTAGGAATAAGACTTAATTTGTCATCTGTAAGGGACTGACAAAGCAAAAAAAAATTCCCACTTTTCTTACAGTAACAAAAAACCAGGTACCCAAAAATAGATATCTGCTAAACATATGAGAAAATCTACTTTTCAGATATTCGCACATAAATAAAAATCTGCTAAAAACAAAAATCAAGTCTACTGCTCTATGACATTCCCGTAATTTCCAAGAATATATAATATCCATTTTAGCTCCTAATAAGGAAAATCTAAGAATACTGACGAATTACAGACCAAAAGCGGTAAAAAAACTAAATTTTACAATAATATGGACTTAAACTGCACAAAATGCAAACAGAGAACAAAAATTTAAGCGAAAATTCATTACATCATTAGATATCCTGATATCCCACGCAAAACGCCACGAAATCTCAAAGATACCGAGCCAGATCTCAAAAAAGTGAGAAAAGAACCTTAATTACCTCAACAACGAATCAAAAACCTCGAAATCGAGTTAGATTACGCGTAAAGAATAATCCATCGAGCGAAGAGATTCCGAGTCTTCGATCGAGCAGAAACCGCCGGCAGAGATCGATCGCTGAATCCTCAGGGCTTGGATTTGGATCGAAGCGATCACATTGAGATTGTGATTGAGAAAAGGACTTAAAAGCAAAAAAAGAAAAAAAAATAAGAGAAAATATAAGAAAATGGATTCGAGACGTGATGCAGACAATCGAGTCGCTCCCTCGCTCGCTCAACACTATTGGAGGAAGTGCATCTGGGAAACATAGACAAAACTTCGTTCACCCAAAGTTGGACCCCAAGAAAGGACTAGCGAATTCAAGGCAGACATTGGGTTTGATGTTTGTTAGGATAGTGATCCGATAACCCGATAAGAACTAGATGTTACCAATGAGGCCTGAGTGGTTAGTAAAAGAGTAAAAAGTCTCAAAATGAGAGACCCGACTCACTGGCGAAAGAGTAAGAAGTCTCAAGTTCTAGCCTACAACGTATATTTTGAGTGAGAAAAGAGATAAGAATTAAATTTTCAGTGATAGAAGCTTGCTTTGAAACTATTCACCATGTATCATTGTTCTTACAAATAGTGCTTTATTAAGGGTGTTAAAGATGAATTCTTTTGATTTCTATTTTACAAAGTGGACTTTGTATGTGACTAATTACATAACTAATATTTATAGCACAATGACAGAAACGGCAGAACGTCTGATGTTCATATCTTACTTCCGCTAACTTGTAGTCTATTCTGTCAAAAAAAAAAAAAAATTAAAAACCAATAAAGTTAAACTACAAAAAAGTTCCTATATATCATTCCCGTGTATTTAAAAAGAAAATTTTCAAAGTTTTTTCAATTAAGAGACAAACTAATATATTCTGGGTTCAGAAGTAAACAACATTTTGGTTTATAATTTCTTATTAATACCATCAGAATTTCATAATATCATGACAAAATTTAATAAATATCATAAAATTTTCATGATCATGCTAAGCTCAATAACTAGCACTATTTTGTAGCATTCAAATCTTCTGTCTCTGTTTCAGTCGGATCCGCGTACGGATCCGGTGGCGTCACAGCATTTGGACCCGAAAAGCGGGAAGCACACCATGGGTTTATTTCTGGGTGTTTTCAAAATTAGTCGTTCTTACAAGCACAATTGTTTTTAGATTATTCAATCCGTGAAGCGCCGCTGCTATAAAGGATCCATTGTCAGGTTCTGGAATTATTTTCGAAAAGGCCCCTGTTTTTCAGTTGACGAAAAAACCCTCTTCTGTCTCTCTTAACCGTACCATTAGTTATGGCAGTTGTTGACTTTAATTTCGCGGGTAAGTGTGAATCTTTGTTCGGCTGTAAACGCGTCGGGTTCGGGTTTTAATTTGATCGGAGTAAATATCCAAACCCAATAAGAGATCCGATTACTGACTGAAACTTTCTTTTTTCTACTCATTTCTCTGCGCAAAACTAACACTAAACCCTTTACTTGTTTTCTGGTGCGTTGCACCTGGTATACTGAATCATTTCTCACTCAATTTCCCTTCATTAGTGTCAATATATTCCACTTTCACTAAATGTTTGGTTTGCTGCAGGTGCGAGGAAAATATGTAAGTGATAAATAGAGAGAAAAAGGTGAGAAAAATTTAGAAATTGAGATTTGTGTAAGTAAATTTTTTAGTTTTTGATTGTAATGTGAAAGTATAAGTGAAAAAGTATATTATTTTTTTGGTGTTTAGTTAGTAATGTGAAAGTGAAAGTGAAAAAGTTAACCACAAAATTGACCGTAAAATAATATTTTTTTAGATTATAATTAGAATACAAGTGACATTTACATGATCATAAAATTAATTGTTTTAAGTTATAACTTATTATAAATGAGATTTACATGATCATAAAATTAACAGTGTCACTGAAAAACTTATAACATAAAACAGAGGTAAAACAGAGGTGTAAGAGGAAAAAAGAAACAGAAAAAAAGAGCTTCTTTTTCGATTCTAAACAAACACCAAAAAAAAAAAAAAAAAAACACACACACACACACACAACCCAAACCAAACACCTCAATCCAAAATTGACTGTCCAGAATCCAAAATTGACCGTCTAAAATACTCGGACGCGCCCAAAAAAGACATTTAAGACATTTTCGGGCTCCACTCATTGGGACACCCATATCCAACTAAGACACCCTTTTATCTACCCATAACAAATGGGGCCCACTTAGAGTTGGGTCCAGCGACAATGAAAGAAACAGTGTGTTTGTCTGGGTAAGTTGGCTGAAAGTGGGTGGATTAGGTGCCTCTGCCGCCCAAATTTTGGTTTTGTTTTGATCACCATCATCAAACTTTGCTTTAAAAAAAATAAAAAATCTCTGAAATTGTTAATTACTAGCTTCATGATGGTTGATTAATTGACGCGGCCTTTGCAATTCGTTTTTAAGTAATAAATACCTCTCTCAAGTCCTGAGTGAGTTCAAGAAATACTTAGAACTATACTCAAAATGAGTGTAGTTGTGATGACAGTTATTAAAAAACACGAATTATAAATCAATTAGTTTCTTTTAGTTGAAAATTTCTTATTCTTTTTTTTAACACTTTTAATAATTAAGATTCTTCTTTTTATTTGAAACTACAGAAAGCCATGCACACAAGTTTTTCAAAATATGTCTGAAAAAACAAAACTCATCAAACGTTTGTCTATTTTTCAACAACAGGAATTGATGTTAAATGATGTCGGGACACTAATGAAGATCCCACTCCAAACAATAAAATACATCATTCGTTGTTACTATTATTTATTTATTTTTATTTTTATTTTTATTTTCTAACAAAGATCGTAGTCTGTTCTTAAAGTTGGGCGTGATTCGGTTGGGCTAGGGCCTGGGCCCTCTCGCCCTGACGGCTACTCGGAAAACAGCTTATAGCAGGTCCTCGTCGTGACGGTTATCCCTTCTCAGCGAGTCTCCTGAAAGATGGAGGCTCACCCAAACAGTGCATATCGGGCCCTCGCCCTGACTGTTATCCCTTCTTGCTAGTTGCACCATCAACATAATCATTGGCTATCTCATCGCTTTCTCCCGGTCTTACCCTGCATACCTAGCCCTCCGTGTCCTCACCGGTTTCTTCTCCGGCCCAATGTCAGCACCACTGTCATACTCGCCACCGAGCCTGTCGGTCCCTTCCACCGAGCTGCAGTCGGCATGTCTGTCTTCTACTTTTTCTCTGGCGGTATTGTTGTCCTTGCTGCCATTGCTGCTGCCCTCCCCTCCTCCTGGAGGGCACTGCACATCATGTCTTCACTCCCCACCCTCGCCTTTGTCATTTCCATCCTTCCTTTCGTCTCAGAATCCTACCCCCCGCGTTGGTATCTCATCCACCGCAAACCTGAGAAGGCCCATTCAGGTCATGCAGGCCACTGCCAAGGCAAATGGTCGAACAGTTCCTGAAAATTCTTCTCTTGTGCTCGACGATGAAAACACGTCTCTTCTTCGATTCTAGACATCATCCGACTACCTTTAACACGATGACGGCTCTTTCTGTCAGTGGTCATAAGCTTCTTCCTCTCAATTGTGCACTATGGCCGTGCCCCGAATGTGACTAACCTTGACACAAATCTTTATCTAAGTGGAATGATTAACTCAGTGTCCGAATTGCCAGCACCCACACTTGCTACATTTCTCCTACAACGGTTCGGTCTGCATCCGCTGGCCATCGGGTCAATGTGGTTCAGTGGTGCATTCTGCATTGCAGCTGCAGTGGTTGGGGGCAGCAGCAAAGTGTTAGCAGTGGTCAGGATGGTCGCGGAGTGATGGGAATCTTATCAGTAGCTGCAACATACAATTTGTTGATGGTTTATACTGCAGAGCTGTTTCCTATAGCAGTGAGGAGTACGGCCCTTGGGTGCGTGCAGCAGGCAGAGCAGATGGGGGCCGTCATTGCACCATTGGTTGGTGGTGATGGGCCGGACATTGCCGTTTGTGCTGTAGATGTGTGCGCTCTTATTGGAGGGGCGCTCTCATTCTCTCTCCCCGAGTCAACGAACAGGCCATTTTATGATATTATGGCAGGAATGGAGCATGGTGAGAAGGAAAGGCAGCTAGGGGCTAGAAAGGTTGTGACTGTGAGATTGAGATGTATGTGTCGTATTTTTTTTGGAAGAGAATAAAGAGTTGCATAAGCTTTTATTTAAGATGGCAAATGCTTGTTTAGTTTACATTGTTATTTAGATCCTTAACACACACAGCACCATGTCCACCACCTCTCTCTCTCTCTCTCTCTCTCTCTCTCTCTCTCTCTCTCTCTCTCTCTCTCTCTCACACACACACACACACACACACACACACACACACACACACAAAAAAAAAACAAATAAGGGCTGTACTCAAACCTCTAAATCTACACTAGAATTCAAATAGTTGTCAGGCAACAAGAAAGCTAACAGTAAAGAATAATAAAAACCAACATAGACTAGTAACACTTATCAAGTAGTCTAACAACTTAACATATATCAATGAAACCAATTCGCGCAATCAAACATATGCCATCACAAGTTATGACCATCTTGAATCAAGTAGGGGAAATTTTAATCAAATTGATAGAAACCATACCTTCTTAGGATTAAGGAGGTACTTCAACGAAGACCCAATTTGAGAATGACGCATTATAACCCAAAAGCACAGTAAACATCTGGTTGAGGCATTTCACCAAACAGCTTCTCCTCAAGAGTTGCCCACACATGATGAAAGTGACAACTAGCAAATGGAGTGATGCTGCATGTAAATGAACCGACCGAACCAACGCAATTTGATGAGAAGATGGCTTTGTAAGCAAAATTAGGTCTTCAGCCCCAAATTCTACAATTTTTTGGCTCTCAGCGGGAGAGAAGCAGCAACTGGTTCTCACTGTTCTCAGTTCAAATATAACTTACTTTTCTCAACTCGACCACTATTTAGTGGACATTACAGAAAAGGCCTGGTAAAGATAAAAAGCCCATCTAGGGCGGCCTCGGCCCGTGACAAGTCAATAGACTCAATACATTCTGCTTATTTTTCTTCTTTTTTAATCTATTTTAACATCTTTTTAATAACTATTAATTATTCAACATTGTTGAGTTTTCGTAACGCCGAGGTGATGGAAAGATTGAAAATAAAAAATATCGGTGGATATTTTCTTCAGATTTTAATGACTATGGCGAATAACTTTCACATTATCGCAGACCGTCAATATAATGAATTTTTTTGTTGTAGGATGGCATCACTTTTGGGCGAGGCTGACATTATATTTTGCAAGAAGCCAGCCACATCTAGCATTATATAGCAAAAATTTCCAGCTACGTGGCTGTTTGTTTGTCACAAATGTGATCGGAGAAGCCCTTATTTTGCCCCGGGCATATGGGCCGCACGTCCTTTTCCTTCTAAGCAGTATGTTTGTTTGCTATGTTTGTTTGCTGTGAAAGCTGAAAAGACGAGTCTGTCATCCATCTTAATTTTTTGTGTGAATAGTGTGACATCAGATTTCAGAATGTTTTACTCTGAAAAAACCCGAAATCTGACGTATGAGACCTACCGAGTTTTCTCGACCCTTGTTTTTTTCGACAGCCAAACAGCCCCTACATGAGCATAGATTTTCAAGCAAGTTTAAAAACTTTAGTAAAATCGCGAGCAGCGCTATATCTATTCCACCACCCCTGTATTCACAACTCGCGAGTGAACCTTTGTTCCTCTTATAAATGTGAAGTCAGGCTGATCACGGTTGGTCAAACTACGTAAACCTGTCTCTTGTTCTTAGCAGTTTTATGTAGATGCCTTTGATCAATTTTTTTGTGTTTGTGTCTTTTCATGTGGCAACACGGTAAGCCACATTAGGTTTGCTTCTTAATAGGCACCGTTTCGAATCTCATAAGGTCTAACATATGTGAATAGAGTGTGTGTGTGTGTTTAGACTGACGGTTAACCGTGAATTTCTTCTCAAAAAGTTTTTCGCATTTGTGAAAGCCGAAACCCAACCCTTACTTCTCTTTGTTAATCTCACATTAAAGATTAAGTGGCCCACTACCCTAATTAATTGGATTCCTAATTATGGTTAACTGATATTATGTATGCCCAAAATTAAAGTTACATTTGTATAAGGTTATTAAATAATCTTTTGTGGTATTAAGGGACCATGATGGGTGGTTTTATCACAAAGTGATTAATTGCAAATGTTGACCCTCATCTCTCCTCCTGAAAAGAAATACAACCCTCTCTCTTTCATTGGGAGATCCATCATATTTGTGTTAGGGTTTGTGAAAGGAAAAGGAGACAGAGAGAAGAAGGGTTAGCAATCAGAGTTTGCAAGGATTGAAGAGAGGGACTGAGATCTTCTTCAACATACCTCCATAATTCCGCCAATGACTTCAGGTATGGAATTTATGTGTTTAATTATGATTTGAGATTCTTCTTGAGATGCTTTTGATTCTAGATCCATGGCAATTTAATCCGCATGATAGTTTTAATTTCTTACATTTGGTATCAGAGCCGTGTTTGAGAATCAATACATCTCAGAATTATGATTATGGATTAATTAGGGTTTTTATGATTAATAGTTTCATGAAGAATTTTTGATCATTTAATTCAAATTTAAGGTTATGTATTCATGATTCTATTAAGATCCCATATCCCACAAATTGTTTCTTATCTGGGATCTAATCAGGATTAAAAGCCCTAATTTTCCCTAATTTTTCCCTAATTTTCCCTAAAATTTTGGCATCAGTCGATTTCTGGAACTGTAAATTGATAACTGTTTCGTCGACTATTAGTCGACTAGCCCATAACAATAGTCGACTAATAGTCTTTCCAGAAAGTTGTGAACTCTCTGTTTTTACTGATTAGTCGACTTGACATTTTGATTAGTCGACTAATAATGAGTATAGTCGACTAACCTTTTTCCCAAGTCGACTAATAGATTAACCGAGAGTTGCCTTCCTGCAGGAGTCGACTAATCTTGCCCTTAGTCGACTAACCTATTATTTTGTAGTCGACTAATCCTTCCTCTATAGTCGACTATACTTGACCCAAGTCGACTAATCCCCTTTTGTAGTCGACTTGACTTAGCCTTAGTAGACTAGGCTTACCTTGACCAGTCGACTAATGGCTGTTTAAGTTCAATCATAAATGTATGTTACACATTTGAGATTATTGTGTTAATATTGATTGATATTGGTCAAGTGTTAACATTGGAGTATTATGGGATAACTCAAATAAAGGATTAGAGAATATTGTTGGTTAGTTTTGTATTCATACGGTTTATTGATTTAGTAGTTGCCAAAGTGACCTATGTTAGTAAGCCTTATGAATATACAACTACATAAAAGACTTGCCATTGAGGGTGACATTAAAGACAATAATATTCTCGATGGCGGTTATACTTAGAAGATTGGGACTGGCCCAAAGGAAAGTCTCTTTCAAATAACTATGAACCGGGGTAGGGTAGTGTAATTTATGTAACTTAATGGTGTAGAATTGGATACCCAATGGTAACATGACTTACTGTCTAAGTGGCATAAATTATATTAGACCTACATAGGTGATAAAAGGTCTCACCTAAAGAGTGAACACTAGATATGCTTAGGTTTCGCCCAAAGGAGGAATCAAAGTGATATCAATAGTTCATCTTCATAAATTAAAGATTTTGTATTGATTCGAGGCCTTAATGTGAGCCTGTCCTATTTTGTTTCAGTGAACGTTCTCACTTCCCTTCACACTCATGCAACTAGCATTCCAGCCCTGGATGGTACAAACTTCAATGAATGGTTTGAACATGTCCAAATCACACTGGGTGTACTGGACCTATACATGGCTCTTTTGGTAGAGAAACCTGATGAAGTGACTGATGAAAGCACAGCAGACCAGGTTAGCCATGCCAAAGCTTGGGAAAGGTCGAATAGACTCAGTCTCATGTTCATCAAGATGACCATTGCCAATAACATCAAGACTTCACTTCCACATACTACTAGTGCATCTGAACTTTTAACTGCTGTTAAAGACCGATTTAAGTCTGCAGATAAGTCATTAGCTGGCACCCTTATGGCTGAACTGACTACCATGAAATATGATGGTAGTAGAGGAGTTCAATAACACATTCTAAATATGATTGATAAGGCTGCGAAGTTAGGATCACTGGGAATGAAAGTGGATGAATCCTTCTTAGTACAGTTCATCCTCAACTCACTTCCTCCTCAGTTCGGGCCATTCAAGATCCACTATAATACTCATAAGGATAAGTGGAATCTGAATGAGCTGACTGGTATGTGTGTACAAGAGGAAGTGAGACTGAGGCAAGAAGGGCATCACTCAGTGTTGGCAGTATCTCAAGGAGCTATCCATAAGAAAGGTAAATATGGAAGAGGTAAGAGGTTTCCACCAAAGAAATGGAATGAACCTGGGGAAAGTAGCCAGGGTCATGGAAAGACTTTCACTGTCAAATGCTACTTTTGTGACAGAAAAGGACATGTGAAGAAGGACTGCAACAAGAGGAAAGCTTGGTTCGAAAAGAAAGGTATGAATCTTTCTTTTGTATGTTATGAATCAAATCTTGCTGAAGTTCCTTCTAATACTTGGTGGATTGACTCTGAAGCCACAACTCACATAACTAATTCAATGCAGGGATTCCTTACAACCCGAAAACCGAAGGAAAGTGAGAGATTTGTCTTTATGGGGAACCGTCTCAAAGTGGAGGTCGAGGCTGTTGGTACTTACCGACTACTCTTAGAGACGGGTCATCAGATGAATCTTGAAGATACTTTTTATGTACCTTCAATTTCTAGGAACTTAATGTCATTATCCAAATTAGATGTTGTTGGATATTCTGTTTTATTCAGTTGTGGAAAACTCAGTTTAATGTATAATTCAATGTCGGTTGGACACGGAATTTTATGTGATGGTTTATATAAAATTTCATTGAATGATGAGTTTGCACAATCTCTTTTATCTCTGCATTCGAATGTTGGTATTAAACGTGGCTTAATTAATGAAAATTCCTCTATCTTGTGGCATAGACGACTGGGGCATATCTCCAGGGATAGAATTGAAAGATTAGTGAAGAATGGGATTTTAGATAACCTAGACTTCACTGATTTTGGTGTGTGTGGATTGCATAAAAGGAAAGCAAACTAAACACACTAAGAAAGGTGCCACAAGAAGTAAAGAGCTTCTTGAAATAATTCATACAGATATTTGCGGACCACTCTCCATTCCATGTTTTACGGGAGAGAGATACTTCATTACCTTTATAGATGATCTGTCACGTTATGGTTATGTGTATCTAATTCATGAAAAGTCTCAGGCTGTTGACATCCTTGAGGTGTTCATTACAGAAGTCAAGAGACAATTAGATAGAAAAGTTAAAATCATAAGATCAGATCGAGGTGGTGAGTTTTATGGAAGATATGATGAGTCAGGACAACATCCTGGCCCATTTGCCAAATTTCTAGAAAAACATGGTATTTGTGCTCAATACACAATGCCAGGTACGCTTCAGCAGAATGGAGTTGCTGAAAGGCGAAACCGAACACTTATGGATATGGTTAGGAGCATGATGAGCTTCTCTAATGTACCTAATTCATTGTGGAATGAAGCCTTAAAGACTGCTATGTACATCTTGAACAGGGTTCCTAGTAAAGCAGTCCCAACAACTCCTTTCGAGTTGTGGACTGGTAGGAAACCTAGTTTAAGACATTTACATGTTTGGGGTTGTCCAGCAGAGGCTAGAATATATAATCCACAAGAAAAAAATTAGACTCAAGAACAATATCTGGGTATTTCATTGGTTATCCAGAAAAGTCTAAGGGGTACAAATTTTATTGTCCTAACCATAGTACAAGAATTGTTGAAACTGGTAATGCCAGATTCCTTGAGAATGGTGAAATTAGTGGGAGTGATGAACCAAGAAAGGTAGATCTTGAGGTGGTAAGGGTAAATATCCCAATACCCTTTCCTTCAAGAGAAATTATTGTCCCTCAGCTTGATCATCAAGCTGAGATAACAGAACAACATATTGATATTGGTTCACCACTTCATGAGGATATCGCCATTGAAAATATTGTAGAACCACCACAACCGGCAGCTTTGAGAAGATCTCAAAGGGAAAGAAGATCTGCCATTTCAGATGATTATGTGGTATATCTACAAGAATCTGATTTTGATATTAGGATAAATAAAGATCCAGTTTCATTTTCACAAGCCATAGAATGCAATGATTCTAGTAAATGGGTTGATGCTATGAATGAAGAGTTGAAATCTATGGACCAAAACAAAGTCTGAGATCTCGTCGAATTGCCTAATAACTATAAGAAAGTCGGGTGTAAATGGGTCTTTAAGACCAAGCGCGACTCTAAAGGCAATATTGAACGATATAAGGCCAGACTTGTGGCTAAAGGTTTCACTCAGAAAGAAGGCATTGACTATAGAGAAACCTTCTCTCCAGTATCAAAGAAGGACTCTCTTAGAATCATTATGACCCTTGTAGCTCATTATGATTTGGAGTTACATCAAATGGATGTGAAAATAGCTTTTCTGAATGGAGATTTGGATGAGGAAATTTACATGGAGCAACCTGAAGGGTTCGCAAAGAAAGGACAAGAACACTTGGCTTGCAAATTAAAGAAATCCATATACGGACTTAAACAAGCTTCCAGGCAATGGTATATAAAGTTTAATGATACCATTACCTCTTTCGGATTTACAGAAAACACTGTTGATCAGTGTATATATCTGAAGATCAGTGGGAGCAAGTTTATCTTTCTGGTTCTGCATGTGGATGATATTTTGTTAGCCAGTAGAGATATTGGTTTACTGTATGAAACTAAAAGCTATCTGTAACGCCCCGATCCCAAGGATACGGAGACGTTATGGCGACGTACATACGCGAGGTGAAAACAACCTCACGCGTACGTTAAGCCTCAGTACAGTACAATACCTCCATATAGATCTGAGGTCCAGCATGAAAGCAGTACAAGAATACCTGCAGAAAGAGGTCAGCGATCATAACAGATATGAAAACAAGGATAAATAAGATAACAGAAATAAAGCACTAAAATACCTATGAATAGTCCTGATGCGGAATCTCCCGTGTGACTCCAAGGCACTCTCTGAAGCTATGGTAACTCGGATCTCCAATCTGGGCATGCAAACCCAGGGTCGTCAGAAAGCGACCTAGTGAGTGGTAAAATGAAGGAGGCAGTAATATATACAATAGTAATACAAGCACGATAATAATATATAGTACGTGAGGTTGGACTAGTGATACCATATAATAAGGATATATAAACAGTAAAAATAGAGAAACATAAAAGCAGTGTAAATAAATAACAGGTCACCTTTTAATACCATCACTACCTAGCCGGTTATCATCAGGTCATATCTATAGTCGTGTCCAGTTTATGTAATAACTAATGTTGTCTAGTGGTGACGTAATAGACATGAACCTGATAGTGGTGACGTGATAGAGGTGAACATGCAGATGAGCATATGTCTGTAATATATGCAATGCAGAATATGCATAGTATACCACTACATACAGTGTAACATATACCAGGTAATGTAACAAAGTATACATGTGCATGAGTAGTAGGGCACTAAAGAAAGTGTAACAGGAAACAGGAACAGTAGCAATGTATACATGTAACATGATAGCAGATAAATGATCAGGAACAGTCACAAGTACAACTAAACATGTAGCAGACAGGTCATGTCAAAGTCATGTCATTTATACAATAGTAGCGATCAGTACCGCCTGTTATTTTAATTACTCTCTTCCAATGTCCCATACCACTGGCGGTTCATACTGAAGCCCGCACCCCAGTCGAACCCATCCGGACATGGCCTACGGGTACCATTATCCAAACGAGAGAGCAACCAAATAACAAGTGTTCCCGACGTCACTATTGTGTATACTGTTTTATTATGTTAATTGGAAACCCATGGTCGAGGAGTTCTTATCGGGTGGATGTATCCCGTGCATACCCGGGATCACGGCCTTAAACGGACCCCTGGCTGCTAAGACCAGGGCCCTCCGCTAGGAGGGGAGCACGAATCAAGTAACGGGAGCTCATGGAGCTAGTGGTAGGTAGCACTACCGTCCCCTGCAGTGGGACTAACAATATGGATCCAGTACATCACCCGATAAGATCTAATCAACCGTCAAGTCTCCCCCATACCCGAGTTAACTTTATGATCTGATATGTCAAATATACCATGTAACAAGTACCATTACAATATGTGATACGGGTAACATGATAACTGGACCAGGGCTCTGTTGATAGCATAGAACAATATAACGGAAATCAGGAACAATATAACGGGATCAATATAACGGGAACAATATAACGGGAAACGGGATCAATAGATGTGAAAGTCCACATATAGCATATCAACAGCTCTCAAGTCCAGTATCGGGAATATCCATATCCGTAACAGGAAACAATCGTATAACATGAATACGGGAACATGGAACAATAATACATGTAATAGGCATGGTAATCCATATGACAAGAATATAGAGAAACCATATAAGCATGTGTCACAGGGAAACATGACATGCATGTGTAACAATGATATGTAAACATGAAATGCCGGCATGTGTAATAGTAATATGTAAATATGAAATGCAGGCATGTGTAGCATGGATATGTAAACATGAAATGAGGTAGTCCGTGCAGTGGTCTATCCGTGTACTATCTCAGTGCACGTGCATGTCCTGACAGTGATCAGTGCGTCCATGTAATGAGGATATCACTATAAAATGACGGTGTCCAGTGAACTGGTGTATCCGTATCGCAATAATGCACAAACATGCATTGATCGTGTCGTGAAGCTCAGTAACTATGTCATGATGAAACGTGTACAGGAGGCTACATGAATACTGATATCCAGGGTAACCGCTATCTACATGCACTACGGTATTTAGTGTGGGTCGGTCAGGGTGACATTGTAATAGTGACAAGGTCCCGCATAATGAAGTATGCGTGTCTTTGTGTTCGTGTAGCATGAGTGTGGAACCATACTAGTTATCCATGCAGTGACGATGTCTAGTGATTCTTTAATTGGTCATCTAGCTAAATGTCTAAGTTTATAACACATGTCGTTTCTCGAGTTAAGTTAGGAATTTAACAGTTCTATTATTTAACCCATAATTACGGTTTCGTAACTATAGTAATCATTCCCGACTTTAATAAACATGAATAAGTAAATAAAATTTAGAAAAAAGAAAACACTCACAAACTGGCTACAGGACAGTAGCTCTCGTTCCCACGATCGCAACGGATCCAGAATCGTCCCAATCGGAGTCCGGATGCTCCCGATATTGCCCGAATACTAAATCATAACAAATAGGGTTAAATATGTAAATAAAATAACAAATGCAAATACTGAATTGTACAAGGGGGTTTTCTGTAAAATTACCTGTAATGGGTTTCGGATGCGGGTTTGGCTCTTAACGGGTCGGGTCCAGATCCACAACCCAAACCTGTTTAACTTAAGTCAAATGGGTAACGGGTTGACGGGTTAACGGGTTGGTTTGGGGGTTATTGGGTTTTCCCATTTAACCCAAAAGTGCTATCGGGTTTGGGTTCTACCCAAACCCAACAAAGGAGGAGGAGGAGCAGCAGCATGTGCTGCTGCTCATGCCCGCACAGAGTCCGGCCAGCAGGTGCTGGCCGGCGGCGGGGCGGCGGCGGTTCAGACCGCGCAACCGCAAGAGAGAGAGAGGGTGAGAGAGAGAGAAAGAGATTGGGAGAGAGGAGGAAACAAAGAAAAGAACAGGAAAGGAAAGAAGAAGAAAAAGAAGAGGTGATGGCGCGGTGGCGGCCGGCCACCGGCCGCGTGGACGGAGGAGGGTGGCGCCCGGTGGCGCGCCGGCCACCGGGGCGCGCCGACGGCAAAGGCAGCGGCGATCCGCTGCCTACAGAGAGAGAGAGAGAGTCGGAGAGAGAGTGAGAGTGTTTTTGGAAATTAGAGAGAGAAAGAGAGGGAGGAGGGAGAGAGAATTTTGGAGAGAGAGAATTAGGGGAAGAGAGAGAGAGGTCGGTGGAGTTTTAAAGAAGGGGGAAGTCGGTGCTACAGTAAGTCGGTGGGAGATGTCTCCCGAGTCGTGGAGAAGAAGAGGGAAAAGAAAAGAAATAAAAAAATGTTTTAATTTAATTAATTAATATTAATTTAATATGATGAAAAATTGACTAGTTCCGAATGATGCCCAAAAATTACAAAAAATAGAGAATATTACGCTGAGACGTAATATGAAGACGGTTTGAAGAAATTTTATCTGGTTTGCAAATTAAAAATCCCGAAGTGTATCGCTGATACGGGCGACACCGGTTTGGCCCGATTTTCGATAAATTCAGAAAAATCCCCAAAAATGCCCAAACGTAGATAAGACGATTCTAAGACATATGGTGAAGGCCGATTCTCAAAATTCTACTCCATTCGTGAAATAAAAATCGGAAGACCGGTTATCGGTATCGGTCGACACCGACAACGGAGATTTTCCAAAATAATCCAGAAAAATTCCAGAAAATCCTGAAAAATCTCAAATATTAGAAAATGATTTTAGAAACTGAAATCGGCTCAAACGGACTTCCACAGAGGTCAAATCAATTTTTGTACGTCGTATCGCGTACCGATACTGTGATACGTACACCGGGGAGCAGGGTGTTACATTTCTCCCCACCTTACAGAAAATTGCGTCCTCGCAATTTCAATCAGGTGTGAGAACAAATTTCCAACCACAAAGCCTAAAGGTTACGGGTCCATGACACTTCCGCTGCGCACTCTGAGATATCTAAGGAACTCGGGATGAAGAAGTATAGGGATGAACTAAAACGGATAGGTAGCAAGACGATGCAAGGAAAGTAAGAAGGAAATCGGATGCTCTGGTTGATAACTGAAAGGAAGGAAGGAAGGTATTCTTGTACTCGTTGCTGGAATCCCCAATTTCAGATACAGATCAGTTAATCTGAACCTGATTGTACTGTTGGTAAGAGCCAGAGTATCGACCAAGGTGGTTACCCACACCAGGTGTGAAACCTAAGCTCTGATACCACTATGTAACGCCCCGATCCCAAGGATACGGAGACGTTATGGCGACGTACATACGCGAGGTGAAAACAACCTCACGCGTACGTTAAGCCTCAGTACAGTACAATACCTCCATATAGATCTGAGGTCCAGCATGAAAGCAGTACAAGAATACCTGCAGAAAGAGGTCAGCGATCATAACAGATATGAAAACAAGGATAAATAAGATAACAGAAATAAAGCACTAAAATACCTATGAATAGTCCTGATGCGGAATCTCCCGTGTGACTCCAAGGCACTCTCTGAAGCTATGGTAACTCGGATCTCCAATCTGGGCATGCAAACCCAGGGTCGTCAGAAAGCGACCTAGTGAGTGGTAAAATGAAGGAGGCAGTAATATATACAATAGTAATACAAGCACGATAATAATATATAGTACGTGAGGTTGGACTAGTGATACCATATAATAAGGATATATAAACAGTAAAAATAGAGAAACATAAAAGCAGTGTAAATAAATAACAGGTCACCTTTTAATACCATCACTACCTAGCCGGTTATCATCAGGTCATATCTATAGTCGTGTCCAGTTTATGTAATAACTAATGTTGTCTAGTGGTGACGTAATAGACATGAACCTGATAGTGGTGACGTGATAGAGGTGAACATGCAGATGAGCATATGTCTGTAATATATGCAATGCAGAATATGCATAGTATACCACTACATACAGTGTAACATATACCAGGTAATGTAACAAAGTATACATGTGCATGAGTAGTAGGGCACTAAAGAAAGTGTAACAGGAAACAGGAACAGTAGCAATGTATACATGTAACATGATAGCAGATAAATGATCAGGAACAGTCACAAGTACAACTAAACATGTAGCAGACAGGTCATGTCAAAGTCATGTCATTTATACAATAGTAGCGATCAGTACCGCCTGTTATTTTAATTACTCTCTTCCAGTGTCCCATACCACTGGCGGTTCATACTGAAGCCCGCACCCCAGTCGAACCCATCCGGACATGGCCTACGGGTACCATTATCCAAACGAGAGAGCAACCAAATAACAAGTGTTCCCGACGTCACTATTGTGTATACTGTTTTATTATGTTAATTGGAAACCCATGGTCGAGGAGTTCTTATCGGGTGGATGTATCCCGTGCATACCCGGGATCACGGCCTTAAACGGACCCCTGGCTGCTAAGACCAGGGCCCTCCGCTAGGAGGGGAGCACGAATCAAGTAACGGGAGCTCATGGAGCTAGTGGTAGGTAGCACTACCGTCCCCTGCAGTGGGACTAACAATATGGATCCAGTACATCACCCGATAAGATCTAATCAACCGTCAAGTCTCCCCCATACCCGAGTTAACTTTATGATCTGATATGTCAAATATACCATGTAACAAGTACCATTACAATATGTGATACGGGTAACATGATAACTGGACCAGGGCTCTGTTGATAGCATAGAACAATATAACGGAAATCAGGAACAATATAACGGGATCAATATAACGGGAACAATATAACGGGAAACGGGATCAATAGATGTGGAAGTCCACATATAGCATATCAACAGCTCTCAAGTCCAGTATCGGGAATATCCATATCCGTAATAGGAAACAATCGTATAACATGAATACGGGAACATGGAACAATAATACATGTAATAGGCATGGTAATCCATATGACAAGAATATAGAGAAACCATATAAGCATGTGTCACAGGGAAACATGACATGCATGTGTAACAATGATATGTAAACATGAAATGCCGGTATGTGTAATAGTAATATGTAAATATGAAATGCAGGCATGTGTAGCATGGATATGTAAACATGAAATGAGGTAGTCCGTGCAGTGGTCTATCCGTGTACTATCTCAGTGCACGTGCATGTCCTGACAGTGATCAGTGCGTCCATGTAATGAGGATATCACTATAAAATGACGGTGTCCAGTGAACTGGTGTATCCGTATCGCAATAATGCACAAACATGCATTGATCGTGTCGTGAAGCTCAGTAACTATGTCATGATGAAACGTGTACAGGAGGCTACATGAATACTGATATCCAGGGTAACCGCTATCTACATGCACTACGGTATTTAGTGTGGGTCGGCCAGGGTGACATTGTAATAGTGACAAGGTCCCGCATAATGAAGTATGCGTGTCTTTGTGTTCGTGTAGCATGAGTGTGGAACCATACTAGTTATCCATGCAGTGACGATGTCTAGTGATTCTTTAATTGGTCATCTAGCTAAATGTTTAAGTTTATAACACATGTCGTTTCTCGAGTTAAGTTAGGAATTTAACAGTTCTATTATTTAACCCATAATTACGGTTTCGTAACTATAGCAATCATTCCCGACTTTAATAAACATGAATAAGTAAATAAAATTTAGAAAAAGAAAACACTCACAAACTGGCTACAGGACAGTAGCTCTCGTTCCCACGATCGCAACGGATCCAGAATCGTCCCAATCGGAGTCCGGATGCTCCCGATATTGCCCGAATACTAAATCATAACAAATAGGGTTAAATATGTAAATAAAATAACAAATGCAAATACTGAATTGTACAAGGGGGTTTTCTGTAAAATTACCTGTAATGGGTTTCGGATGCGGGTTTGGCTCTTAACGGGTCGGGTCCAGATCCACAACCCAAACCTGTTTAACTTAAGTCAAATGGGTAACGGGTTGACGGGTTAACGGGTTGGTTTGGGGGTTATTGGGTTTTCCCATTTAACCCAAAAGTGCTATCGGGTTTGGGTTCTACCCAAACCCAACAAAGGAGGAGGAGGAGCAGCAGCATGTGCTGCTGCTCATGCCCGCACAGAGTCCGGCCAGCAGGTGCTGGCCGGCGGCGGGGGAGGCCCGCCGGCGGCGGCCCCGGTCGCCGGCGGGGCGGCGGCGGTTCAGACCGCGCAACCGCAAGAGAGAGAGAGGGTGAGAGAGAGAGAAAGAGATTGGGAGAGAGGAGGAAACAAAGAAAAGAACAGGAAAGGAAAGAAGAAGAAAAAGAAGAGGTGATGGCGCGGTGGCGGCCGGCCACCGGCCGCGTGGACGGAGGAGGGTGGCGCCCGGTGGCGCGCCGGCCACCGGGGCGCGCCGACGGCAAAGGCAGCGGCGATCCGCTGCCTACAGAGAGAGAGAGAGAGTCGGAGAGAGAGTGAGAGTGTTTTTGGAAATTAGAGAGAGAAAGAGAGGGAGGAGGGAGAGAGAATTTTGGAGAGAGAGAATTAGGGGAAGAGAGAGAGAGAGGTCGGTGGAGTTTTAAAGAAGGGGGAAGTCGGTGCTACAGTAAGTCGGTGGGAGATGTCTCCCGAGTCGTGGAGAAGAAGAGGGAAAAGAAAAGAAATAAAAAAAATGTTTTAATTTAATTAATTAATATTAATTTAATATGATGAAAAATTGACTAGTTCCGAATGATGCCCAAAAATTACAGAAAATAGAGAATATTACGCTGAGACGTAATATGAAGACGGTTTGAAGAAATTCTATCTGGTTTGAAAATTAAAAATCCCGAAGTGTATCGCTGATACGGGCGACACCGGTTTGGCCTGATTTTCGATAAATTCAGAAAAATCCCCAAAAATGCCCAAACGTAGATAAGACGATTCTAAGACATATGGTGAAGGCCGATTCTCAAAATTCTACTCCATTCGTGAAATAAAAATCGGAAGACCGGTTATCGGTATCGGTCGACACCGACAACGGAGATTTTCCAAAATAATCCAGAAAAATTCCAGAAAATCCTGAAAAATCTCAAATATTAGAAAATGATTTTAGAAACTGAAATCGGCTCAAACGGACTTCCACAGAGGTCAAATCAATTTTTGTACGTCGTATCGCGTACCGATACTGTGATACGTACACCGGGGAGCAGGGTGTTACACTATCTTACCAAGAATTTTCAGATGGTTGATATGGGTGAGGCAACTTATGTTATTGGTATAGAGATCTTCAGGGATAGATCTCGAGGATTGCTAGGACTGTCTCAGAAAGGTTATATCAATCGAGTCTTGGAAAGATTTCATATGAAATTGTGTTCAACCAGTTGTGCACCCATTATGAGGGGTAACAAATTAAGTGGGAGCCAGTGTCCTAAAAATGACTTAGAAAAGGGTCAAATGCAGAAAGTTCCATATGCGTCAGCAGTTGGGAGCTTGATGTATGCACATACTTGTACCATGCCAGATATCAGTTTTGCTGTTGGGATGTTAGGAAGATACCAGAGCAATCCAGGAATGGAGCACTGGAAATTAGCTAAGAAAGTAATGCGGTATCTTCAGGGAACGAAGGACCATATGCTCACATATAGGAGATCAGATCAGTTGGAAGTGATCGGCTATTCGGACTCAGATTTTGCTGGTTACTCAGATAGCAGGAAGTCTACCTCAGGCTTTATTTTCTTGCTAGCAGGTGGGGCAATCTCGTGGAAGAGTGTAAAGCAGTCAATCACTGCTTCATCCACGATGGAGGCTGAGTTCATAGCATGTTTTGAGGCCACGAATCATGCATTATGGTTAAGGAATTTTATCTCAGCACTTGGTGTAGTTGATTCTATTGCCAGGCCGCTGAAGATATTTTGTGATAATACAGCAGCCGTTTTCTTCTCTAAGAATGGAAAGTACTCTAATGGTTCCAGACACATGGAACTTAAGTATTTGGTGGTTAGAGAAAGAGTTCAGAAACAGAAGGTGTCAATTGAAAGTATAAGTACCACTTTAATGGTTGCTGATCCAATGACCAAGGGATTGCCTCCAAAGACATTCAAGGAACATGTTGTTAGAATGGGTCTTTTGAGCAATCTGTAAATGTATGTTTTGGTACTTGTATAATTGACAATATTGCGCAATAAAAGTTTGTTTCTGTATTTCCTGTTATCCAATTATGTGTGCACATATTATGTATGGATGTTTGTTAAACAGGAAATGTCCTAACAAGACAATTACAGGGGTCATTTTGGTTATGGACTCAATTAGTAAGGGTTATCAATGTTGTGGTACATAGAAGGGAGTATGACATAGAAGTTGTATAACCGCTATGACTCGCATTGGTGGTCCAAGCTAATTGCAGTATTACAGTATTTCATGATTTGGGCTTATCAGTTGTTTTTTTTTTTTTTTTAAATTCGTGATCACGTGTCAAAGTTTTTCAGTATGGAATCCAATGGAGTCAAAATATTTTGAAAAATGAGTCTTTTCTTTTATTTGTTTTCTAAAGTTTTTACATAATCGGCTAGTGGTCCAAGTGGGAGAATGTTAATCTCACATTAAAGATTAAGTGGCCCACTACCCTAATTAATTGGATTCCTAATTATGGTTAACTGATATTATGTATGCCCAAAATTAAAGTTACATTTGTATAAGGTTATTAAATAATTTTTTGTGGTATTAAGGGACCATGATGGGTGGTTTTATCACAAAGTGATTAATTGCAAATGTTGACCCTCATCTCTCCTCCTGAAAAGAAATACAACCCTCTCTCTTTCATTGGGAGATCCATCATATTTGTGTTAGGGTTTGTGAAAGGAAAAGGAGACAGAGAGAAGAAGGGTTAGCAATCAGAGTTTAGAATGATTGAAGAGAGGGACTGAGATCTTCTTCAACATACCTCCATAATTCCGCTAATGGCTTCAGGTATGGAATTTATGTGTTTAATTATGATTTGAGATTCTTCCTGAGATGCTTTTGATTCTAGATCCATGGCAATTTAATCCGCATGATAGTTTTAATTTCTTACACTCTTTGGTCAAGTCTCAGACATTGAAACTTTATAAGTAAAGATCTACGAGTTGATATATGTTTTTGATAAGAAAACAAGACCTAAAGGGATCCAGTTCAGATTATATAACAGGTAAGAAAAGAGTCTCACAAAGCGAGGAGAGAGAGAAGACAAGAAATACGAAAATAACAACACATTTATACAAAAAAATTTCTCCAGAAGTCAGAGTAGAAGAGAGCCCGCTACAAAACTTCGGCTGCCGAGATCCACTCATGGATAAAGATCCGTGCATTACGTTTGATCTACATGGACCAACAACAGCTTGGACATGAGTGTCTCAAATCTTTTGAGCTGTACCAGAAATACATGATGTCAGCTAATCTTCTCACGTGTATCTGAAAGATGTAGTTCAAGAAGGTAGAGCTAGAGCGGTCACAAGTGGCTCATACCCTAACGGCGAATTTACAAGAAAGAAATATGTGAGAAGACGATTCAGAGCGGTTTCGCAAAAAATGCATGCTGAGAGCGGTTTCGCAAAATATGCATGCTGACAGCAGACAGATGTGACGTCTGTACAAGAAAAGGCACATATGTAACATGCACATACAGCTAATCATGTCGTAAATTTGATAGGAGTAGACATATGTTTTAGCCATAAAGTTTCTACCCACCTTCTAAATACACAACTAAAACCAACGACCTACTTTTTGGCAAAAATATCAAAATTGAGGAGGGGAAAAAGAGAAAGAAATGAAATTGTGGTCCTAAAATTTGGAACAAAGTGGCTGGAAGTTTTCTCCATCATGCAGTAGTTCTACAAGGAGCCCCACAAAATTATTTTGGAGAACAAATCTGCCGCACAAATTTATTAGAAACGTGGCCGTTGCAAACTCAGAGCACTATTTTGGTATGGCTCCAGATCACATAATAACTCTTCAATAAAAACAAAAATTATTTCTTAAAATAAAATCAAATAATGAAATGACGAATTTCCCTTTTAAAAAAATAACGAAATGACAAATATGGAAAACAAAAAGAAGGAAAAAGAAACGGAGGATATTTTTGTAATTTCGAAAGCCGCAGGATTTGCGGTACTTGTGGTCCGCTCTCGAGTCCCACGCTTTAAACGCCGCCGCTGGGCCACCAGAAAAGGTTGGACACGTGTCAACTGGACCCAATGATTATCTTTTCATCTGACCGTGTTAAGAACGTTTATTTGTTGGACACGTTGCTGGATGTCAATGGATAGAATGCTGTTTCCCGTAATGCATATCTCATTGGATCCGCGGAGCCCGCCGACCTTTCGCCGTATTTTATTTATAAAGCGGATATACTCTAACGAATCCGGGTATGATGTACCCGCGGAAAGTATATACTGCAAAAATTGAGATGAGCAACTTGAATATGATACAAATTTATATTCTCTGAAATAAATGATTTTTTATGTTAACATAATTCAATCTAGTTAATGGCATTTCCAAGATGGGTAGTTTTAATTGTAGAAAACCGTTATATACTAACAATAGCTTTTATTACGAGAGAAATATATGTCTCATTTAACATTAATATGGGGAGAGAGAGAGAGAAAAAAAAATCTCTATTGAGAGTACAAAAGTTTCTCCTGCAATTAACTTCTTCGAGTACTAAAACTCATTAGAGAACACAAATTGAAAGAATTATCTTTGAGAACTGCGAAGATGGTCACAGAGGAAGATGACAAGAAGAAGAATAAGTAGACAATTGAAATAAGTAATATTAACATTTGATTAGACTCCTTGTTGCTACGCTAATGGAGGATGTTATCTCAAGTTGATTAGTTCTTTGATTTACACACACCTAAGCTCTCTAAAGTGTAAAACAATATAAATTTCACGTTTTGAGACACACCAATGAATCGGCAAGAGAAATAAAATTTGCTGTTTTTAGTGACGTGACAAGATTTTAGGAATGGTACGCTAGTCATTAGACAACACTACTCTTTGTGCATGATGGATTGAAAAGAAATGGAACTTTTTGTGTTTGTTTTGACATAGAATCCCTTTCTCTCTCGTCAAAAACTTATTAAAAAAACACATAAAAACAATGAAAACTAAATTAAATAAGCAGTGAGACTTGAACTATTCACATAGTTTACATATAAATATTTCATACCTTTTCTTTTAATATCCTTTTGGGTTATTTTGATATATATCCCCTAAATATGAGATAACTAAACGTTTGATATTAGAAATTTAGCCCTCGAACTTTCATGTTTTTATAAATTTACATCTAATTTTTACTTTTGGAGAATAAAATGAGAATATTACGTTGAGTTGGTTGATTTTTTTGGGCTAAATTGCACTAAAGTATCTCAAAGTTTTACCAATTATGCAGTTATATACTCTATTGTTTTTTTTCTGCATTTAAATATCCTATTGTTTTCAACACTTAGCACTTTCCTAGCCTCTCGATCTGTTATTATTTTTTCCCATATCCATATAGAATACTGTTATAGGAAAACAAACTCAATATAACTAATATATTTAAATAATTTTACTTATAAGCCTATCCAAACTAAACAATCTTTCTTCATCAACTACTTTCTCTTTGCATGATTGTCGATTAGATCAAATATATTTTTGGTAGTTAGATCTCAGTTACTCTATTTCTACAAAAGAAAATATTTTTCCCATGACAAAATTATCTTATCCTGATTACTTAAATACAAAATACTTATTTATACTCTTCACTTTCAATGTTATCATTAGTTAAGTATCATCTCTTTATTGTTATAACAACATGAAAAGAAGGCAATTGCTACTAACTTTTTAGATTTGTAAAAAATTTTATTGTCTTTGATTGATGTATGTGCCTAAATACATGAAGGAACCAGTACACTTTTGTTTTATGTTGAACTATGTTTGGATGGAAGAATATAAAATGAAAAAAAAAAATGGAGTAAGTCTAGGCTAGGGGTAGGTTGAGATATAAGAACGTATAAGTATATCAATTTCTCCATCTGTGAGAATATTTTATACCAATTTAAAATGAAAAGGTGATAAAGTAGCAAAGTGTTATATCTTGAAAATTATAGAGTATTTAAATAGGAGAAAAACAATAGGGTATTAAATTGTAAAATAGTGAAACTTTGAGACATTTAGTGCAATTTAGCCATTTTTTTTATAACAAAATTGCTGCAGCTGGCTTCAAAATCATTATTAAGAAAATGAGAAGAGGGAAGCCTTCTTTGTTATGCTAAAGAAATAAGAGAGAGAGAGAGAGAGAGAGAGAGAGAGAGAGAGAGAGAGAGAGAGAGAGGACAAGAGGGATTTAGGAAAGAGATCAGAGCAATAAAGCAAAATTGTTTCTAAAATATTAAAAACTTAATAGCCGTTCAGCATTATTTTCTAAGACTGAAAATTTAGAGGGTAATCTTCTAATATCAAACATTTAGAAATAAATTTTCTAACTAACAAAGATTTGGGATGTACATATTTAAATAACTCTTTTTTTTTATTAGAGTAACATAATGTTAAAGAGATATATTTAAATTATTCATAATAAAATTAAAATAGCAGCATTTATCTACAAAGAAATTCGAAGTGTCGCAAATATCGATGACTAAGAAGTTGCACAGCAGTGAATCTCTGGACTCTATAATATCTACCGATAAACTCGCGGAGCCCCACACTGCCAGCCCCCTTAATAAAGATCCGCCCCTTCTTCTCAACCGAGAAAAAGAAAATAAAACAGCAGATAAAAACTCAAACAAGAATATTCTAAAGAGAAAGTAGAGAGAGAGAGTAGAGAGATGGGATCAAAGAACAATCTGTGATCCCCTCTTACCAGCTAAATTGCATTAAAGTACCTCTTACCAACTTTGTATTTATATGCTCTATTGTTTTTTTCTGCATTTAAATATCTTATTGTTTTCGAGACTTAGCACTTTGCTAGCATCTCGATCCTTTATTATTCTGTCCCAGATCTATATAGAATATTGTTATAGGAAAACGAACTTAATATGACTAATATATTTAAATGATTTTACTTATAAGCCTTCCCAAACAAAACAATCTTTCTTCTTCAGCTACTTTATTTTTACATGAATGTCGATTGGATCAAACATACTTTTTGGTAGTTATATCTCATTACTCTATTACGCTTATTAAAGATATCTATTTTTGTGAAAGAAAATAGTTTTCCTATACCAAAATTATTTTATGCTGATTACTTAAGTACAAAATACTTATTTATTCTCTTCAATTCAATGTTATCATTAATTAAGTATCCTCTCTTTATATATTGATATAACAATGTGAAAAAGGAAGTAATTGCTACTACTTTTTAGATTTGTTAATTTTTTTAATATTTTTGATTGATGTATGTGCCTAAATACATGAAGGAATCAGTACACTTTTGTTGTATGTTGAAATATGTTTGGAAGGAAGATGATAAAAATAAAAAATAAAAATAAAAAAAAGAGAGTAAGTCTAAGGCTAGAAGTAGGTTGAGATATAAAAATGTCTAAGCATATTAATTTCTCCACTCGTGAGAATACTTTATACAAATTTAGAATG
Source organism: Agave tequilana (assembly GCA_038442645.1). Lineage (NCBI taxonomy): Eukaryota > Viridiplantae > Streptophyta > Magnoliopsida > Asparagales > Asparagaceae > Agave > Agave tequilana. The sequence goes on along the minus strand of JAVJIF010003598.1, from coordinate 60,071 downwards.
AAAAAGTGATAAAGGATAGAAAAATGTTAAATCTTGAAAACAATAGAGTATTTAAAGTGTAAAGAGAAAAACAATAGTGTATTAAAGTGCAAAGCTAATGAAATTTTGAAGTATTTTAGTGTAATTTAGCCAATTTTTATAATAAATTTGATCACATTACGCTGTAGATTTAGAGCTCCAGCAATCATATCTCTCTCATTCTCATCTTCCTCATCACTTGATCGACTGTGGTCACCAGAACCGTCATGGCTGGCCAATGTAATTGGATTCAAAATCACTACTAAGAAAATGAGAAGAGAGAAGCATTCATTTGTTATGTTACAGAAATAAAAAAGAGAGGGGAGAGAGGAGAAGCAGGATTTAGAAAGAGAAATGAGAAGCAAGAAAGTAAAATTGTTTCTATTAAAAACTTAATAGCTGATCAGCATTATTTTTCTAAGACTATCAAAATTTAGAGAATAATCTTCTAATATCAAATATTTAGAAATAAATTTTCTAACTAATAAAGATTTGGTAGGTACTATTTTTTTATTAGAGTAACATATAATGTAAAAGAGATATATTTAATTTATTCATAATAAATAATAAAAATAATAGCATTTATCTAAAATTCGAAGCGCCGCAAATATCGATAACTTCTACGATATGTACCGATAAACCTGCGGAGCCCCACACCGCCGGCCTCCTTAATAAAAGCCCCGCCTCCTGAGAAAAAGGAAAAAACAAGGCAGCGGATAAAAACTGAAACAAGGATATTCTAGAGAGAGAAAGTAGGGAGAGAAAATAGAGAGATGGGATCAAAGAACGATCTGCGATCCCCTCTCTTACCGCCGACCGTCGCCGGAGGCGGCGGCGGTGGAGGCGAGCGGATCGGGATGGACGAGATGCTCCGGTGCCACGCCGGCGAGTTTGGGCGGTGGCAGCTGAGGCATTTCGTGCTTACCAGCACCGCCTGGGCCCTCGAGGCCCTCCACACGATGGTCATGATCTTCGCCGACCAGCGGCCCGCCGGGCCCGATCCCTGCGGGACCGAACCGGGCTCGTGGGACTGGGCCGGGGCCCGGACCGGTTCGACCGTGGCTGAGTGGGGGCTGGTTTGCGGGCAGAAGTACAAGGTCGGGCTCGTGCAGTCTGGGTTCTTTTTTGGGTGCATGATCGGTGAGTCTCTCCCCACCTTTTCTCACTAAACACCCTGTAAATTTTGAATTAATATGCCACAGACAAAATATTAAATAGTACATGCGTCCAAGCGGTTTCATTGAATTAAATATTAGTTGTCCTGGCTCTGACATGGATACAAAGTTTTTGGACTGATTTGAATTTTTAACGAAAGGAAAGCACACTAGAAACAGTTTTGAAAAATTATGTTATCTTTCTAAATATGCGATTATAAATTTTGTGTTCACGCGTGTTTAGTTATTTCACAGCCGTGTGCGTGTGATTTAAATGAAGAGATAAAGTTAATACACATGCCGTGCAAATTATTATTGTTAAGTTTGTTTTGTGTAAAATCTACTTAATAATAATATAGAGTTCAGACAGTGAGACACATGAGTCCACTATTTGTCTTGATGCACGTTGCAAGCATGCTGATGCTTTTCACTTGATTCGACCGGAGCACACGTGGCCAACTGTATCGCACGTTTCAATAAGGTCCCTTTTCTCACGTGAGGGTCCACCCAGAGCAGCGGCTGTGTTTTTTTCTGTCACTCTAGATCTATATAATTTACAAAGTTTGTAAACAAAAATTTTACTTATTCATAAATCAATCAATTTCTAAATATTAGAAGAATATTTAGTGATCGTTAAAAGGAAAGATTTTTTTTTTAATGTATATAACTTCTAGAATATGTAGATTAAGATTGATAGAATAGATTGTCTAATTTCAGTGCATACATGTGCGGTTATTTGTCGATAAAATGATAAAAACTATTATTTGAAATACACACTTCTCATAGGGGCTATTTGGTTGCAAGGAAGTGGGCGGAAGTACGGAAATAGGGAAGTATAATTGCTCACTTCCCTATCTATCCAAACATCGGAAAAGGAAAATAAGAAAACCTCTTTTCATTTTATCTTTTCTCTTTTACACAATCATTTCCTCACTTCCAGAGTGTTACAGTTAATTTTGTGGTCATGTAAATCACATTTGTAATAAATTGTAGCACAAAACAGTTAATTTTTTGACTATGTAAATCTCACTTGCATTCTAATTATAGTCTATTTTTTATTTTTCTTAATTAATTTTTATTTTAATATTATTTTTCGGTCAACTTTGTGATCAACTTTTCCACTTCAACTTTCACATTACCATCCAAACACCGAAAAAGACAAAATATTTTCCAAACCACACTTCCTAACAACATTCAAACACCGGAAAACTTACTAACCAATTCCCAAGTTCCAAAGAGAATTATTACTATTTTCTCAATTCCTCACTTCCTCACTTTCACCCTTAATCAAACAGGCCAAAATAACATAACATAAGGTGAGTTCTAGCTAATAGAAGAAGAAAAAATAAAAATTATTGAGAAGTCTTTTTTGACTTGGTAAAAGGGGGAAAAGACAACAAGAAAATAGAATAGGAATTAAAGATTTTGGCAGATTGTAATTCTCATGACCATATTTGAACGTAGCACTGAATCTATCCATAAAAAAATGAAATCATTTGGTTGAATTGGTCAATAGTTTCAGCTGGCACCAACTCGATCAAGTTGCATGCATGAATGGCTCTTCTTTAAAGAGAGAGAGGAAAAAACAAAAAGCACCGTAGAAAGAGACAAGTGACATAAGATTTTGTAGGAGAATTTGACCCAACAAGTGTTTGCCATCCCTCTATCACAAAGCTCTCCTGCAATCACCAACATGGGCATTTCTCTAATGATGGATTTTTATTTTTAATTTATTCTTTTAGTAGATAAAGTTAAAAAAAGGAAATAATAAAAACAATTGAATGGTTTGGGCAACATTGGGATCATTCCAATGTTTGTGCAACTATGAGACTAAAATCAATCACACAATGAATTTTCTCCTAAAAGACAAAGAGCACCTTTGACTGGATCAAGACATGAGATGCCTTCGGATTTGTAAAAGTCTAATTAAGGCTTTAGTTTATTTTATTAGCTGGCTTGGTTTCATGCATCTTTAGATATTTTTGTAAAGATTTGATTAGAATATTTGTGGGGTCTTCCTTGATTGAGTTGAGGTTTGGTTTGATGGAAGAAAACAAAATGAGAGTGCGTCATGAAAAATCTCAAGTTCAAGTCTAATAATAGTCTTATGTATTAAGAAAAAAGATAATTTTACACTATTGCCTGTTTTTACTTGCAACAGTGCATGAACTCATGTTTTTGTTAATATTTTATTTTGAAAATGTTTTTCTTGTTCACGTTAAATTTGCTAACTTCTCGTGAAGTTTTGAATCTAGTGGCGGGGTGACATGCCCAGATGGGCTCTCTTTATTAAAAAAAATCTCTCTTTATTAAAAAAAAGAAAGAAAATCTAATAAATGATGTCGATAGCAATACATTGAAATTTAGATTCTATATATACTCAAAATTTCCGTATTTGCACTCAGGATTAGCTCTATCCCGAGGTCACTTGAAATTCAAGACGTATAGCCTGAAACGGTGTACACATAACTTACGTGAAATATATAATCCATGTGATGTCATTAATATCTCTAACAAATGTTACAATTGCAGTATAGCGCTGAACTGTGAGTGTACATCACTGAATGCTAATGGCTTCTCTGGATGATTCTCAGGCGCCGGAGTCTTCGGCCACCTCTCCGACTCCTTCCTCGGCCGGAAAGGCTCCCTGACCATCGTCTGCATCCTCAACGCCGTATTCGGCCTCCTCACCGCCCTCTCCCCTTCTTACTGGGTCTACGCCGTCCTCCGCCTCCTGACCGGGTTCAGCACCGGCGGCGTCGGCCTCTGTGCCTTCGTGCTCGCCACCGAGCCCGTCGGCCCCACCATGCGCGGCACCGCCGGCATGTCCACCTTCTACTTCTTCTCCGGCGGCATCGCCCTCCTCTCCGGCATCGCCTACGTCTTCCGCTCGTGGCGCACGCTCTACGTCGTCACCTCCCTCCCGTCCCTCCTCTTCGTCGCCGCCGTCCTCCCCTTCGTCTCTGAATCGCCCCGGTGGTACCTCGTCCGAGGCAAGGTCGACGACGCGATGAAGGTCATGCGCAACATTGCAAACATCAACAGGAGGCAGATCCCAGAAAAGACCACACTCAAGCTCGACGACGAGGACGAGGAGAAGAACAACAACAACGACAGGCATTTCGTCGAACAGAAGGCCTCGGGCTCGATTCTCGATGTGGTCCGGTCGCCCACGACCCGAATCAGGCTGTTCCTGACGGTGGGGATCAACTTCCTGTGCTCAGTCGTGTACTACGGCCTCAGCCTCAACGTCGTCAACCTGAAGACCAATCTGTACCTAAGTGTTCTGCTAAACTCTGTGGCTGAGATGCCGGCCTACATTCTAACTGCATTGCTTTTGGATCGGTTCGGGCGAAAGCCACTGGGGATCGGGACAATGTGGTTCAGCGGCGCGTTCTGCGTGGCCGGGGTTCTGGTGGGCGGGGCCGGGCCGATGAAGACGGTGAGAATGGTGTGCGGGATCATAGGGATTTTTGGGATGGCGGCGACGTACAACTTGTTGTTCATATACACGGCGGAGCTGTTTCCGACGGTGGTGAGGAACGCGGCGCTGGGGTGCGTGACGCAGGCGGCGCAGATGGGCGCGATACTGGCGCCGCTGGTGGTGGTTTTGGGCGACAGCGTCCCGTTCGCGGTGTTCGGGGCTTGTGGGATTGTGGGTGGAATGCTTGCATTCTATTTGCCGGAGACGATGAACCGGCCGTTGTATGATACAATGGCCGGGATGGAGGAGGCCGAGAGCAAGTTTGTGGAGTGAGGGGGAAGGTTTAGGGTTTTTATTTTCTTTTTTTCTTTTTCAAGAGTAAATGTAATATTTTTGTCAAAGTGCAGTGTTAGAAATACAAATAATTGGCTGCTTCTCTTTTCCCAATCTCAAGGTTCCAAACTTGCCAGGGCTTGCATGATGTTTTATTTTTAGTTACTTGAAATAACGTAGAACTTGAAATAATGTAGAAGAATGAATACGTGAGAAGATGTAATTGAAAAGAGAGACAAAAAAGCCCGAGCAACGCGAAAAGTAAAGAACAGCCTTCAAATCAATGATCTACTTGCTAATTAATGAATACAAATTACATTGGGGGATCTGTACAAGTGATGAGAGGGGGAGGGGGATGCTGTTCTACAAATAATCTTCACCAAGCTCCCCACAATTCAAAACAGGGGGAGCTGCGTGAAGGAAAATGAAAAGAAGAGGCTCTCTCTTGGACAGCCTGAGACGACGACTGATCGGGAACTCCCAGGGGGAGAGAATATACCCGCGGCACAGGAAGTTTCGTCGATCACCCGTCCCACGTGCCATTGTAGACATTTGGCCTGCTCTTGAGCCACTGCATCATCTCCTTGTCCAAAGGACGCTCTTTCAACAAGGCGTCCAGCATCGGACTCCCAATGAATCTCTGGTTGCTCTTGAACACCCATATCCTGTCCTTGGGCCATGCTCTCTGGGGCTGCTGCTCCTATTAAACACACAAACATATCTATATTAGGTTCTGATTGATACTGAATTTGAACAGAATTTAAATCAGTTATCGGATCAAAAGTAGGTTCCAGCAGTCTAGCTCCAAAAGTTTTTTAAGTGGTTAGTTATCTCCAGTTTAAGTAAGCAGACTTTTTAACATCAAATCAGCGTTTTCATATCAAAGAAGCAATTAAATGATAATAAAACATTTTATGTTAGAATTAATTAATCTTTACATCCTTCATAAACTTATTTGAAGAATGCAAGTTTAACATCACCGAACATTTTCTTATAAATAAAAAAGTAGAAAGCTGAAATCATATTTCCAGTGCTGTTGAAAATAATTGTAGGTATTTATTTACCTGACAGAAATCTTTGAATTTAAAAAAAGTCCAAAACAGATCAGCTAGAGCTTCAAGTTTCAAATTGAATCCAGTGACGGTTAATTGTATTAAACTACATTTATATGCTTGCGCTATCATTTAGTCCACAAACCAAACCTAGTTGTTAACCCAGCTGCCGTCTTACATTTATATGCTTATACGAATATGATTATTTACTCAGAAAACTGAAAACAGTTATTTCCTACCAGCCGGGCTTACCAAGAACAAATAATTAATCCTGTTAACAAAATAGAGTATTAGTCAAGAACAGAGGTTGAAACAGGCACTCACCATTCTGGACATCATGAATCTCAATGTCCTCGAATCATAGACACGTTCATGCATCGGCTTCTGAGACTTCCCATAGAAGGAGGAAACATCAGGGAGTGATAAGCAACCCCTCCCAGCTCTTGCTAATCTACAATCAGGATCAGCATTGGTCTGGCTATGCCAATAAATAAGCTGGCCCAAACAATAGTTCTCGCCGTATGTCTTGCAATACTCTTGGAAGCCTGACCCCATCTTATCAGCATATTTTGGACCAAGGTCAAGAGGACTGATGTAAACAGGGGGAGATATTACAGTCTTGTACTCCTGTATGTAACCATGAAATTAGTGAGGACCACGGGAAAATAAAGGACATTGTCATTTTACTATTCTGATATTCAGGGAAAAGCCTGCTTCCACAAACTTCAGTATAGAAATCAGTAAACTAGTGAGAAGAATTGTGAAAATTTAAATACAGTAAAAATGTAGAAGTGCATAAACAATTGGAGTACGGAGTTCTACAAAATTGTAACTGTATAGAGAAGCCGGTCATAAACAAAATTAGGCTTTAGACAAACAATAAGAAGAAGAAAAAAGGTATCATCATGAACCAGCAGATAACAGTGAATAATGACCAGGAAGGACAGCATGAATAGGTTATCATGAACTACGGAGCAGCAAATACTAATGAAACCAGCAACTTTATAATTGGTCGCCAATAAATGACTTCAAAAAAGAATTTGGAGAAGGATTCTACAAAAGGGAAAAATCCAAATATGTTTCGCACATGTGTATGGAATCATGGAAGTGGGAGGAAAATGGGAAGTGGGAAAACTCATTTCCCACTTCCCTTGTTTGTTTTGAACCGGAAATAGGAAATGAGAAACCCTCTTTTCCTTTTCCCTTTTACACCTCCCTTTTATACTATCATTTTCTCACATTCAGGTGCCACAGTTAATTTTGTAGTCATGTAAATCCCATTGATAATAAATTGTAACTTAATGCATTAAATTTTGATGTCATGTCATGTAAATCTCACTTGCAGTTCAAAAATATCACTTCAGAAATAATATTTAATTTAATATTATTTTATGGTCAATTTTTCACTTTCGCTTCCACATTACTAACCAAACACTAGAAAATACAATATACTTTTCCACTTACACTTTCACATTACAACCAAACACCGGAAAATTTATTTCCACAAATCCTAATTTCTCACTGCACTTCCACCACTCCCACTTCCTGCTTCCCATTTTCCTCCCGTTTCCATGAATCCAAACACGCCCTAATCCTTGCATCTCAAATATTGGTGTCAGCTAATGAATCCTTTCACCACATCTCTCCACCAAGACCATGTCCTCTGCTCTGTTTAAAAACCATCATATCCTTTTCTACTGCATCAATCTGTATTCTTTCATGTCTATCCCTAATTCTTGTGACTATTTCAACTAACAGCCTACTCTTTAACTGCAGAAAATGCAGCAATGGCGAACTATAATTTGTGCTATTGTAATATATTGAGATATTTTAGTATAACTCACCCTGACTTTATAAAAGCATGTCGTGTAGGCATATAGGTGAATCAAGTCAGCAGCAGCATCATGCCGGCACTTTGAAGAACATGGGAGGCTCCGTAGCTCATCCCTCAACCTGCAGACACAAGAAGAAAACAGACCTTAGAAGAAGAAAGCTAAAGGAAGAAGGCATAAACACCCACGAACATAGCCCCACAAAGAACCCACTTATACAAAGTGGATTTCTCTAATTATTACTCAGGTTAGTATTGAGTAGCAGGATTTCACCATAATAAAGACTTCCGCAGTCCTCTGTTGAGGTAATCAGAAGCAGATGGATCATGGGCACGAATCTTGGACTTGAGTTCATTTAGTAGGTCTGCTTCCATATGAGGGGTCATGGACTGAAGCAGCTCCTCTACCAGTGAGCCCTCCCCTTTCCAAAGAACAGAAATCAAATCTTCAGGGTTGAGCTTCTCTAATGGCGGTGGAGCTATCTTAGGGTCCCCAAATACACACCTCAGGACATATCTCACCTGCACCGTGTATTCCAGTTAAAACAAGACTTGAAGTTCATGCAAAGGCATTGTCAGTGTAAGGTCAGGAACAAAATAATTCCTGTGAGCTTCTTCAAATCTATCATAAATTGCAACTTAGAAATGGAAGTGATACATTATTCCATCCCATATTCTTATTTTCACGTAACTTGAATTTTGTAAAATATTGGTAACTTTAAACAAAAAAATATCCAAAAACTAAAATATCTTCGATTTTTATAGATTTCAGGATAAATATCACAACATCTGAACACCATAAAGCGAAATAGTTTCATGACATTCCAAGGCAATCTCTTAATTTTGCACAATAACAAGATTTATAACACAAAGGCTCAACTCAGCAAACTGAAAATGGAAGCATCCTCACACTCTTCAACACCAAACTCCAGTACAAATAGAACTCCCCATTTCCAGTCGGAAAAGGAAACATGATTTTATACACAGCACTCGGGCACACTTGAATACCAGCTAGTAAGATCCGATTTTGAAGATAATTCAGTGATTGAATAGCCTTCCTGGCATGTATGAACTCTGAACCACACTTAAACAGGACTAGAAGACTAGAAATAATCCATAAGCTAACATAGGCAGCTCCTTGGGATTATATTACCGAGGATGACATAAAACAAGGGACAGGCATGAACTAAACCAAGCTATTTTAATAATGACGGGGTGCTATTTTGTAGTGAGACCGTCCCCTTCAAACTTACCCTCTACAAAAAAAAATTAGGAGGGTCTGGTGAAACTCTCAATCCACCGTGCGTCCAAGTCTTGGGATCTCCAGATTCAAAAAAGGCCCGACAAAAGGGTGTTTCAACTACATCTTCTAGAATAAATTAGTGAAACATATATTAAAACATTTATAATTTATACCATTGCTTCCTTTATAATTATGTCAATATGCGTGCAAAAATCATGAAATACCAGAGCAATAATCCACTTATAGGATAAGTATAGGCAACCAAATAGAGAAATATAAAGGTCAATGCAGAAGGGAAAACGATCACCTTGTCAAGAGTAAGTGCCATATTCTGAAGCCTGGTATTGTATACACCCTCAGCCTAAGCCATTCCAGAGAGAGAAGGTGCTTTGAGTTTGCTAACATAGTAGAAATGATAGCTAAAAAAGTTATAACAGCCAGCACACCTACCTGGATCTCTGCTTCACTTTTCTCATCTTCAAGAGAAATATGTGCAAAGAATTTCCTCTTTTCTTCCACATTATGCTTCAGAATCACCTCAGGAAGCCTTGTTCTCTCAAAATTGATAAACCTCACCTTCATTTTTTACATCATAGATCATCAGCAAGCAAATAAATACCCTTTGCAAAATAGAAATTGAGAAAAATAGAACAAACAACTACCAGACGGGCTGAATAGGCAACAAGCCAATCAGGGAGTCCATAAAGCAAACATGTCCCAAGACCAGCCTTCCCCAAGTCAATATAATCCTCTTCTGAAACTAAGTTGGCTTCACAAGCTTCTAGCATCAGTTTGTGCCGGTCTAACACCCCATGACACTCTTTCAGTACCTGATGCATAGTTTTAGGTTTTTAGCTAAATAACAATCGGGGGGAAGACACATAAAAAGAATTAACAGGAACTGCCTGGATATAAGAACACTTATGATACAAGGTAAAGAAATTATTGTCAACTGTAACATCAAATAATTTGCAACCCAAAAGAGTCAAATGCTTCAGAAACTTCGTGTTAATTGGGACTTGACAAGATACCTAGTAGAGTCCACGGACAATTTCAAAAGTAAAAGAATGTGAGGGAAAGGATATATGAGAATTGGTAATTCTACCTTATGAAATGCATCCTCGCCAGTCAAGTTCAAATAGCTGCCCCTGCAAATTTGGCTGCCACACAGACAAACTGATGCTTCATACTCTTCCTTACTCTGCAGCAGCAGCAGCAGGAAATATGTTATTATCCATAAGATATCTTCTTCAACAAATTAAAAGTCACTTGAACAGGTGCCACACCTCTGTTACAGAGTTGTAATCAAAAGTGATTTCTTCACCATAACCAATTGGTCGTGTAGTATAAATTCCAATCTGGTACTGACCATCAACAGCCGTTACTCTGTTGCAAAATGGAAGGAATAGAAAATTGATTAAAGATTAAAAAGAGTAAACCTGGATGCAAATATGCAGAATTATAAATGATATACTATGATGCACGGGTACTTGCAATTTGGACCTGTACCTGTGTCTCGTGGACACATTGTGGACGTGGTGTTGGACCATCAAGCCATGTCCAACCCGAAAAGAGCCAAAAAAATTGGGTCTGTAGCACATTAAAAACATATCGGGTGCAAAACTGGGTTTAAATTATCAGTTTCTTGGCCGATAACCCGCTCAATAAAAACCCTTGTCTCATTCCAATATTATCAATTACTCTCTTATTCCCCTTTCCCCCTTTCTTTGAGAAACTCCATCGCGTCATCGAAGATGATCCAGAGCTCGTCGAAGAAGCTCCAGATCTTGATGGCGCTCCAGATACCTCGACAAAGTTCAAGCGCCCTCGACGACGGCGAAACTCCAGTGCCCCACAATGACGACGAAGCTCCAGCAAATATCTTTCCCGTCGACAACGAAGCTCCAGCGAATTTCTTTTCATCTTGACGATGACGAGGAGGCTTAGGGACAACGACGAGGAAGCTTAGAGATGATGACGAAGAAGTTGATCTCGAGAGGACAGAGGCTCTTTGCTATCAATTTTGACCTCTTTTCCTCTCGAAATTTCAAAAATCCATGTCTTTCTGACTTGCAACTCTTATTTCTCGCTGTTTATTGCTGTTTTTTTAAAGTAAAGTAGTCTTTTACTGTTTGGATTGATTGGATCTATGTTTTTCTAATTTAATTGATTGAATTCATATAATTTGACCTTTGGATTAGTTTGATTGCTGCGAATAATTTTGTCCTGGTTTCTTATTGATACTTTCTTTCAGAATTCTACTTTGCATCTATTTAGACTTCTTAGTGCAAAGAATCTAGTTGATGCAGCATGTATTCTGGAATGTTTTGCTGTTCCCTATGATTCATTTAGACCTTATTTGATTGCGACACTATTCTTTATTCTGGGATGTCTTCCTACTGCAAAAATTTCTAATTTGATTGCCTTGTTGTTTCTGTGATCATTTGGGCTTGATTTGGGTGTGATGTTGGTAGCTCCTTTTCCTTGCTGTCATTGGAAATGATATATTGGTTGCTCGTGCAGCCTACTGTTTTGATTATGAATCGATGATGAACTCATCTAAATTATGTAATTGAAAGTTGTTTTGTTAGATGACACTTTGATATTTTGATTATTATATATAATATAATATAATATATATAGTTGTGTCCTCATACCCTATATTTTATAAATTTGCCGTGTCTTGTACGCGTGTTTGTACCCATACCCACACCCGTGTGCTTCCTTGATGATATATAATGATGTGATCAGTCTAGAAGAACATGAAATGAGAAGGATGGAGGAAGGAATACTCTGATGATCGAATAAAATAAGTGTATGAGGTATAAAGTAGCAAGGTCGTTCGGGAGCACAAGGGAATTTGTAGAATTTCTAGTGTATATAACTATACCTTCTGCTTCCAGTAAATTTTAAGTTCCACACAATGTGATGATAATTTGTTTCTCCTAAACCTGACGTTGTTTTCCAATAGCCAAACAAGAAGCGAGGGGGCTAACAATTATCTCTTGAACTTTAAAGAAAGCAGGTAGGAGAAATATCAAGAGAAGACACATGGGGACAGGGGAAGCAGCACGTGGGATCTTAGAGGAGGCAGAAATCAGTTCTTCACCTTCGTTCACAAAACAAGATTTTTGAGGATTATTACTTGATATCACCTTTGAATTGTTTAGCCCATAAATCCTTGGAGAGAGAAAAATCAAAAATTTTCATACAGCTACCTCATTGACAAATAAAAATGGATTTGACTTGCTTGATGAAAACAGAAATGACTTTCACAAAAGTTGCAGATAAGTGGTAAAAACAAAAAATAAAAATAAGGTTATAAATGATTAATAATGTCTTGACTCAGAGATCGTGGGACTCATCCTGTCTGTTTCAGGCCTACTTGAAGAAACACAAACACAGTCGATCCCTCATTGAGAGCAACAATTGGTGGCACTAGCTAGCACAGTCCATCTGGGTCACATTATCATGACTTACAAGTCCAAATCCATTTCCTTTAAGGATGCTTGTTTCGTCGTAAAAGGCCGTAAGTCGCAAGTGACTTACGACGACGTAAGATTTATGACGTTTGTTTAGACCGTAATTCGTAAATGCATTTGCATCTCATTTACTATCCACTTGCAACACAAACAGTTAATTTTATAGTCATGCAAATCTCATTTACAGTCCACTTGTAACACAAACAGTTAATTTTGTGATCATGCAAATCTGTATTACAGATAGTTAATTGTAATTAGATTAATATTTTTATTATTAAATTAATCTTTTTAAATTATGAGACTTTTTAATTATTAGATTAAAGTTTTTATTAATAATTTAATATTTTTTATATTAGAATTTTTTAATTACTACATTAATCTTTTTTTATTACTAGATTAATATAATACATTCCACTTTTATTTATAGATTAGTAATATTTAATGTAAATTTAATAAGTTTTGATTATTAAATTATATTTTTAATTATTTAATTTTTTAAATTTTTTTAATCATTTATTAAATATATTATATTTTTAATATATTTATTTTAATTATTAATTAATAAAATTAATATTTTTAGTATTTTTAATATTTATTGGTGTTTTTAAATATTTTTAAATCATCAAACATTTAATTTTGTGGTCAACTTTTTTACTTACGCTTACACATTATGATAATCAAATACCGTCAAATACAGTATACTTTCTCACTTACAATTTTACATTACCAATCAAATACCGTAAAACTTACATATATGTAACTCATTTGCATATATGGCGCAGAATGTTTGAGCTATAAAGAGATATCATGTCCAGAATATGAGTGTAGCAGATATGCGCATGCTTCATTGGATGTCTGATAAAACGAGAAGAGATAAGGTGAGAAATGAGGATATCGTACTAAGATAGGCGTAGCCTCTATAGAAGAGAGATGAGAGAAAACCTCCTACAATGGTTTGGTCATGTGCGACGTAGACCTACAGATGCGCCAGTCCAGCGAATAGAACGTGTCAAATTAGGGCAAGTTAAAGGAGCATAGGAGAGACTGAAGAAAACATGGATGGATGTAATACGACAAGATATAGAGGCTAAAGGTCTTAGTGAAGGCATATTGCTCGATAGGAATGAGTGGAGAAAGCTGATCCATGTGCCCGATCCAGCGTAATTCTCTTTTGGTTCATGTAGCCTATCCCAAATACTTGGGACAAATGGCTTAGTTGTTGTTGTATGTAACTGATTTACAACTGTAAAGGAGTTTACCAATTACGACTTACGAATTACGGGCAATTACAACAACCAAACAGGCCCAAAAGAAGATGAAAAAACTCAACAATTTTATTGATCGTCTAAAGATATATCAAGTAGAAACTCAACAATTTTATTGATCGTCTAAGGTATCTCAAGTAGAAACTCAAGCTAATAGATCCATTTACATGAAAAAGAAAAAAAAGAAAAGGAAAAGGTGCACCAACATATGGCATGATCTTGTTATATCACTCTGTTTTTTCTTATCACAAAAGTTCCTAAAGCCATTAAGGGTTGAGCATTTTCTAAATAAAACAGCAAAGCTTAAATTCAAAAACTAAATATTCTAAACTACAGCTATTTTAAGATGCTAGAAACAGAATTCAAGATTGAACAAGAAAAGTATAAATTTCATAAACTTCTAAACAGTTCTCAACTATTATTATGAAAACAGCACCCATCCATGCATCACACAATGCTTTTGCTTTCTGCAAGAGTCTAATGATATTTGCTAAGTCATTCATAATGGAAGTTAAAGCACCCCTCAGAAAGAAAAGAGATGATGTGTGACTGCCTTACTTAGCTTCACAATTTGGTCTGCAAGAGTGACAGATTCTGCTTGCATAGTTTGCCTTGTGCATAGCATCGACAACAACCAAATCATATCCATCACGGTCACCCTATTGCAGAAAAGAAAATGATGGTTTGCTCGCATTTAACATACCATTTTAAACTAGTCTAACATGATAATTTGGAAAAGGTGCAGCCAAGGAAAATCACCTTTGGCCTCTCAAGATATATGTTGTAGAACTCGGGTGCTTGATCTTGATTATTCTTTTGCAAAGACCTGATTCCATCCTGCTTCTCAAACCATTTCCAGGCTGGATAAACCTAAACATGTAAAGAATATAGAAAATTAAGTGTCCACTTCAACATGCATAATGAAAGGTACAGCATCACCATTTCAATGTTTAAGCCAATGAACAATGTGGTACTATGAAGATGTTCTTGCCTGAATACCAAAGATATACTAAATAACAAGTGGGGAAACTAATCGGCTGTCCGTATAGCATGTAATGTAATAAACAATACATGCCTAAGTGTTGTATGATCACCTTAGGGTCATGAGATATTGGATTATGCACCAGATAACAGTTAGCAGTTTATGTTGTACATATAAGAATGTTTCTTAGCAACAAAAGTGACGTATAGCATATGAAGATATTCGTACGGCAAAAAGGAGTGTTGGAGATGGCAAACACTGGATATGGAGAACTTGGTTATAAACAAGAAATAAGATTTTGCACAAATAAAAGATAAGTACTATAAAAGCAAGCTGTATGTATCAGTTTTCAACCAAGTCAATCTTGGGTGGAACGCTTTAGCATAGTTTGTTTTGCATTCATGTTGAATAACATGTGATTTTGCAGAACAGTGTCAGTTTCCCCACTAAATCTACATTGCAAGGGAGAATTAAAGATGACAGATCTTAGATCACTGTCAACAATACTCACAGTATGATGAAATTTTGTTAGATGGCTACAAGGGGAAAAAATACATGAACATGGATATAAATACCTCTCCCAAGAATTCAACAACAAAATCATCTGTACCAAAGCCACCTTCTTTGTTGCAAACAACTCCAAGCCCCTGATAAAAAGTGGAGGAAAGTATAAGGGTCAGCATACTTCAAAAACATAGATGACATCATCTGGGCACGAGGAGTCTTACTCAAACATATCAAACAGTGACAGCATACCTTTCTATAAGCGACATAATTATCATCAGGACGGCTTTGCATAGCTTTTAAGATGGTCTGACACAATTTCATGACGCGCCTGTCACCATCCTCCTCAGCATTCTTCTGGATTTTTTCAACAACAGGACGTAAATGATAAACCATAGGGGTGTTTCCAGTACCCGTGAAGTGTCTGACTTGCTTGTTTAAAGAACACAGAAGCACCTTAAAGAAAAATAATGTATGAGAAATTTGAATCATGTGATGTGACAACAACCAAATCAAGCAAAAAAGAAGAGAAGACCAGCTACTCCTTCAACATACCTCTTCAATAAACTTATGTTTATCCACAAGAGGCCATTCTGATTCCTCTGGCATAGAGTCTAGAAGAAGATTATGCGTATAAGGGTCTATCCCATATACTTCTTGTTCCAATACTTCTACTCCAAGCATTTTTCTAGGCTTGTATTCCTTCACCTCAGGGATTTCCATATCCTCCAAACCACTCTTTTGCGCGTGTAATTTTTCAGAATAATCATCAGGTAAAGCAACCTGCATCTTCCGTTTTACTTCCTCCTCATCTGCTATGACAAGATACCTGTCAATAACTTCATACTTCCGAGTAACTGGGGGAACAAGGCTTGCTTTTGTCATGCGAGCACCCCATTCACGGTCATCGGTACTAGAATCAAAGGAGTCATCCACCATGGAATACATATTTCCTTTGACATCCCCAGTTCCACCCCCTGAACGAATGTCCAAATCACTTTCTGTGTCCGACGCCGTAGTCTCACCTTCACCTCTATCATCTTCTTCCCAAAAATCATTTTCATGATCATCAGATGTCTCACTGTCAGAATCTACATCTCTTTTCTTCAGTTTTGAGAGACTCTTCTTGATTTCATGGTCAAATGCATCAGTTCCACCATTGACATAGGATGAGCTGTTGATCCTATTCATGCCCTTCTTTTCAAATGCCTTGCTCTGCTTCTTTTTGTATCTGGGTGTCGAAGAATAAAATCCAGTTTCTGAATTATCTTTAATTGTCTTTACCATTTCATCTCTTCCATTTGTTAATCTTGGATTTCCCTCCAGACTCTTCACCAACCGGATGAATAACATTATGATGTGCTTCATCTCTTTAGCATTGCCACGAATTTTTGCTCTGCATTAGCATGTAACTTGTCATATAACATCAGTATAACAGAATGCAGTTCCATAAATAAACTTAGAACTAAATCGTGCACGCACATACATAAATAGGGGTGTGTGTGTGTGTGTGTGTGTGTGTGTGTGTGTGTGTGTAACAAAACATAATCCATCCAGAAGAGGTCATAAAATGGTCAAATCAAATACATTCTCTGAGATGCATAAAATATTCAAGCCATAAGTAACAGGGACAAAAAGAAAGAAAGAAAGGGGGCAGTGCAGTCAACCGGTCTCCAGTCACTGCTGCTGGGTCTGAGGAGGATTAGATGCGGCAGGATTGACACCAGCACAGCAGGTAGATGGTTTCCGTTATGACTCAGAACCTCCAGGTCAAAACATATAAGCCATAAATCTGCAATACAATTATAGGAGATGTTCTTACTTAATTGCATCTCGGCACATTTGACTGATGTCATCCTTGAGAGAACCCAAGCCATGACGAATGTAATAACCATTTCTCATCCTATCTTCAATTTGAGCAACCTGTGAAATGAGAACTAAATTTGATGAGGGGGCACAAGCATAGACATAGAAACTGAATTGAGAAGAAATAATTGGTTACAACAAAATGACAGAATATAAGGTAGTACTTTAGGTATGAAGAATTCAAATGTGTTCTCCTTCATGATGTCCTTCAAATTGCCCGCAATAAAGTCTTCCATCTTCCTGTACCCATTCTCAGACTTCCTCTGCAACCACCGCCTCATCTGTGCATCTCTAGACAAAACAGCTGAGGATTTTCGAGCATCAAAGGGTTTGGCTCGCTTATAAACACCTTGCCTGAATGGATGACTTGAAGAATCCTTTCTATCCATCAAAGTAGACTCATTATTAGTTATCTGCTTGAGGCTCTTTATTTTGAACATGATTCCTCAGAATTCTTGGTGTTGTATAAATAGCTCTTTCTCCACTTTACATTCTGAAATTTGGGTATTAAATCCTTGAACTGACTGCATCCTCGGATGTCAATTGAAGATATACACGGAAACAGCTGTAGTATTTCTTCAAGTACGCAAGTGCTAATATTGGAGCAGCCAGTTAAGATAAGAGAAATTAACCTTTCCTTCTCATAGCAACCCTGCGGGGTGAAATAAATGAAAATCATTATTAGGTTGCCGTACATGGTTAGAATTTTTTTTTTTTTTTTTTGGGTTGGGGAGGGGTGGTGGGGTGCAGCTGAAAAGATAACCAACCATGATATTTCGAAACACTGAATCAGTACAGCCAGGACCAGCAGATGACAGATCAACTTGTGTGCACAAACTCCTGTAAAACTTGGCTGCCAAATTCCAGCGTTTACATGTAGCAGCAGAAGAAATGAGTGACTTCATGTCAGACCTCATGAAATGGAAGACCCTTGCTAATATATGACCACTCAGTAGACCCCAGTTCTCATTCTGTGCTTCAGAACTAGCACAAATCCCGTCAAAGAAGGTAGCCTTGCCACACAAATCATCAAAAGAAGGATCATTCTTCATATCAACAAGTAAATCCTCCTCCATTTCAGAATCCCCATCACTTTCAAACAGCAGGCGAGGTCTTTTTCCAGATCGGTAATTGTCTTCATCTTCATCAAGTAAAGAAAATATGATATCATTTACCAAAAAAAATGAAAAAGAAAAAGAGACATAGCAGGCACTGCTGAGTGCAACAGAAACAGCCTATTGGATATTCACAACACTGAACACACAGTTTAAAATCTGAACCCCGGCATTCCAGTCCAACCACATGATACCAAATAGTCAAAAGAAACAAGAAAAACAGTGCATCATGTTTCCATGAATATCATGCCACAAGCAAATATGTCAAAAACTTGTATACTATGTGCTATCTATGTTTCTTGAAAGAGGAAAAAAGGAGGAGGAGGAGGAGAGGAGGAGGAGGAAGAACCACTGAGCTTCAAAACTTTAATAAGAAGATAGAGGTGACAGATGGGAATATAAACCAAAAAGAGGATAGTTTCTTAACTTTCTAAGGGAAAACACCTCTTCCTATTTTTTAAATTTCATTTTATCTTTTTTTTAAGAACATTTTCAAGTGAAAACTA
This sequence comes from Agave tequilana, assembly GCA_038442645.1. Lineage (NCBI taxonomy): Eukaryota > Viridiplantae > Streptophyta > Magnoliopsida > Asparagales > Asparagaceae > Agave > Agave tequilana. The sequence continues at coordinate 41,296 of JAVJIF010003598.1, read as the reverse complement.
TAAATGCAAAGTTAACTCATGAGATATATTCACTGAAGAAGAGCACTCAACTTCTTTGGATTTGTTGAGCCAAATCATCAGATATCTGACCCATCATGAATGCCGATGAACTGGACACGGCCCAACAGGTTAAAAGGATGAATCAAGAAAATCTGGGCAGACTTAAGATTAGACATGCAGGCCCAGGTTTCAAGAAGTTGCTCACAATGAACAATGGCCTAGCTAGGAATGACATCTCTTTAAATCAAACTAAGTCTCATTCCAAGCCCAGCATGGCCTGGCCCAAAAAACCTAATTTATGGGCTGGAATAGGATTATGGGTCTAAGCAGTCTTGACCCACTAAAAACAAGTACAGTGACAGTATTAGTAATATTATCTCCCTGGACGGTACTAGTAGTAATAGTAATGTAGTAATAATAGATAATAATATCATACATTAAAATAGCACAAAATGCTAGCTACCATGGTGCCCCTATTAACACGATGCCACTTGTAACGCTGTCTAGAGAATCTTTCCTCGAATATAGGAAAAATAAGGAGGGGGGGCAATTGGGCGCTTCTTATATGGAATAAGAGGAAGAACTCCCAGATTAATAATAAAAGACGCCATACCTGATTTCCAGAGCTTATCTCCTGACAAATCATGCCCAAGAATAGCAGAACTTTTGTGATGGAGGAATTAAACGAGAAGTGTTTGTCCATTTCCTGCTTTGCCTGCTTCTCATTGATCCATGGATCCAAAACCTCATTTATAGCTGCAGCAAATTCTCGGTTCTTGTAGGATTTCATGACAAGCTCATGCAGCTTACCACGCATATAGCCAATAAATTGAGGGTGGTAATCGTGAAAAGGATGAGAAGCACTGACCATTTGGTTAGCAGCAGTAGTAGAATCCCCAACTGGATCCACTACTTCCTCTTTAGAATGGACTGTGTCAGGTGCAGTAACTGGAAGCCACACGTTATCAACTTTCCGAAAGACACTGCTATGTTGCATAATAGTGCCTTTAGCAGCTAAATGTTGCAACTCTGAATAAGATGAGGGACCATGTTCATGGCCAGCACCATCTAGATAATACCAACCACCAAGATCTAATGACAATTCATCAACAGTGCAAACATGATCTCTGGGTATGCTTAGGATGGTCCTGCATCTGTGGAGATTTTGCAAGTCAAATTCAGAAGACTTCTTGGAATGAGAAGATCCCTCCAAAGATGAACTCCTCTCACTATGTGACCTAGTAGACCTTTGACTGTGGCGCTCCCCCTTCAATTTTGAATGAGCTTCAACAGTACCGTGATCCCCAACTACACAGGCATTTATTCGAACCACAGGGAGGATCGTTCCTTTTATACCCCTAGGAATTGGAGGCTTCATTTGTCGCTGAACCGTGTTTTTACCCATATCATTGCTAGTGTCGCTATTATCTTCCAACAGTGAGAAGGCCCAAGGTGGCAGTTCAAGCTTCCTGATGCGTGAAGGATAGTACAGGTCATCCCTTTGGTACGAGCGAGGATCCTCATGCCCAGACTTTGGCATCTGACATAGCGGGTAGCCATGATTGAGAACAATCTTTTTCTTTGAAGACCTCTCATGACCAGATTCATCATTTCTCTTCCAATCACCACCCTTGCAAGACCACCTGCCAGCGAACCAATCGCTAGAACCACTGAGAGTTGCATATTCCTCAAGAGAGGGAACAGGTCTGATTTCAGTAGCTTCTCTTGGGAAGCCTTCGTGAGCTCTAGCAACTCCATCATCTCTTTGGTGCCCAGTGGACTCCAAATTGCGAGTTCGGAATCTCGTAAAACCTGCATGCACCACAAGATGATGTTCTCAGCAATATCATAATCACAAAACTTATTTAATGAATAGCATGATAACATGATAATAAAGAAATGGCGAAGACACACGAAATCATGCCAGTTGCACCAAGGATCTAATAAAAATGGTTTCTGAGTTAAAAATAGATCGGAAATTGTAGGTCAACTTCATAAAACTTTCTCAACTAGTCCATCCTACTAAAGGCCATATTCTAGGACATACTTTTTACATTTCATTTTCAGAATTGATCCTTATTATTAGGATTTTCCTCCTTCCTGAGCACTTTTCACAACTTCCCTTCCATCTCTGATGTGCTTTTTTTTATTTTGCTTATCAAAGCTTTGTCACCATACACACTTTATTTCCTATTGAAAAATATCCTGATTTGAATAATGCCAGAAATTAAAGATTCAAACTAGCTTACAGCCTCTGCTCCAAATAACATGAACCTATACAACCATCAAACATGAATTATTACACTCATTTAATAATAAAAGATGGGATTTTTTTAAAAAAAAGGATGACTGTAATACAGCTCATAAAGGTATAACTACCACCAAGATAAGACAGCCCCGGATAAATGTTATACCTTCAGAATGATCCCAATTCTCCCAGTCTGCATGCTCAAACGTCACACTCAATGCTTCTGTCATAATGAATAACCAAACAAATGAAACCCAAAAATATATATATAATCAGGCACTGTTACATGGAAATTCTAAGGAAAATAACCTGGTGAATAGGTCATTGTACAGGAAACCACATTTAACAGAATAAACAAAAAATTACCCCCAAGTGTCTCAAGCTCTTTTCCGTCTACCACATCATAACCAGCTAACAGAGCTTCAACCCTCTTATCTATGCAAAATTCTTCAATAAACTCCAGTTCAGCTGGTTCATCGTCCGGTTCCAACTCCTTCTGCAGTAAAGGATAGGAGAAATCTAGGGAATCTCCAGCATCATTTAGTGAATTCCCTGGGGCCTCTGGGGGGCTTACCATCTCAGTAACAGCATCTGAAACAATAGAACGTAAGTTCAACAGCACCAATGGAGAAGCGGCATTTTCAACAGTTACCCACCGGTCACTCTCCGAGTGCTTTATCAAATGATCAGAAAGGAGAAATCCTTCTTCCATTAGCCTTTTGAGATCATACAATTTGGATGGGCCTTGCTCAATACCCAAGTAATCGAGATAAAACCATTTCCCTGGTTTTGTATCAGCTGGTATCATATCATGGGGAGGAGTGTCGCATATATCCATATCCTCTTCCATGGAGGGTAGCTCATCAAGAACACCATTATGCTCGGGCTGGGGAGGAACGGGGGAAGGAGGTAAGTCGGGAGGAGGTGGAGGTGGAGGAGACGGAGGCAAAGGGGAAGTTCACTAGGCTCCTTGATTGAATCGGTCAAATCTTTCTTCTTGCTAGACTTATCATCAGAAATACTTCTGTCAAAACTAGTAATAGTGCTACTACTGTTATTTAATTGCCTAACTGAACCATTCTTAAAACTATCTTTTCCACCAGAATCCCTTCTGCCTGGCCTCTCCGCGTACCTGCTACTCTGTTGCTTCTCGCTCCCACTCTTTTTGCTCTTGTCCCAATGATCAACCAAACGACCCTGGTCATGGGGGGACCGCTCCCTGAAATCATAATGTCGATATCTTTCTAGGGGAGATCGATCCAAGTGAGTTGGAGTTCGATCCCTGTGATCATGATGTCGGGCTCTGTTCAGGGGAGATCGATCAGAGTGACTGGGAGTGTGATCCCTATGGTCCCTGTAATCATGATGACGAGCTCTTTCCATCGGAGATCTTTCGGGGGGACCTGGACTACGATCCCCATGATTACGTGCTCTTTCGATCGGAGATCTTTCAGAGTAAGTTGGAGTACGGTCCCTGTGATCACGGCGACTTTGCTTATCATGGGATGACCGGGACTGTGGAGCTGGCTCATGGTGCCTAGGAGCAGAAGGGTATCTACTTGATGAAGAAACCCGTGATGATGATAAAGAAGGTGGATTCCCACATGACTTCTCGGCATGACTAGCCCGAGGTGGGTTATCTACTTCTGACTTCCTTCTGTTCTTGGACCGCAAACTATCACTGAACTCAGAAGGGCATTTCCGCCCAGTGTTTTCGGGCTCCATGCAATGCATTTTTGCCCAGTTTTCAGAATAGTTGTCCTTACCCTTGCCATTACTGGATCCATGCTTAAACTCACCTGGTTCTTCTTCAGGAGCCCTAGAGGACTTTTTCGATTCCCAGTTTGAAGAAAAAACCCTCTTCTTATTGTCAGTCTCACTCCAAACCCCATCTTTCCTCCGGAAACTGTTGTTTTCGGGAATGAACTCGCCCTTCTCCAGTTCCAACTTCCGACCTCTGGCCGACCCAAAATCCAATCTTTCTCCTTCCCCTTTGCTCCGGTAGCTGTTATTCTCCGGAATGAATTCATCCTTCTCCAATTCAATCCTCCTTCCTCTAGCTGTCCATCTGTCACCTTCATCACCTTTCTTCTCTCCATCCCATTTGCCCCAACGATCAGAACCATGCATTCCCTTATTGCCTTCCCCTCTCCTTGACTTCTCGGGCACAAACTCTCCCTTCTCCAACTCCAGTTTCCGAACCCGATCACCTTTCTTCTCGACTTCCCAACGGCCCCATCGATCAGAGCTGGCCTCTCCTTTCTTCTCCGGTACAATCTCGCGCTTCTCCAGTTCCCATTTCCTGCTCTTCTTCCGCTTACTATCGGACACAGAATCCTCCTCTACTTCACCCTTACTCCACCTAACTTCTGGTTCCTCTCTGCTTGGCTTCTCAGGAATGAACTCCCCAACTCCAACTCCCCATTTTGCAACTCCCCCTTCTCCAAATCTCCCTTCTTTCTCCTCTCCAGCTCTCTACCTCGCGTTTTCTCGTCCAAGCTCCGGCCTTTATCGCAATTCCCCTCGCCTTTCCTCATCATCAAGGGATTCTTCGTAGAGAACACGCTCTCCATGACGTGCTGTGGGGGCGCAAGCGTGACTCCTCCATCACCCATGGAAAGTAACGCTAATTTTCGAGGCACGTATCTTGTTCAAAACCCTAGCTCTTCGGTCCCCAGCCGGGACTCTCGATGCTCATGCTGAACAAAACCCTAATTCAAGCCAGGAAACAAAATTAGGGTTTCCAATTGGCAAGAACGAAATAACGTGAGAAGAAAACAATGTAGGGTACCGATTGGACGGAACGAGAGAAGAAATTTGAAACCCTCGGGTTTCGAATTGTGACGAGGGAAGAGAATAGAAGACAGCTTACCGCGTTCGATTCAACTGAGATCAAGAGATCGGCAGATCAGATTCGGAGTTTTCTCTCTCTAAATTCTCTCTCTCCTCCCGCCCTTTCTCTCTCTCCCCCCCCCCCCTTCTCTCTCTCTCTCTCTCTCTCTCTCTCTCGCCCTCCCCCCGCTTTCTCTCTTTCTTTCGTTTCTCGGCTGGGTTCTCTCTCTCTCTCTCTCTCTCTCTCTCTCTCGCTCTCTTTGAAGGAGGAGAAGACGAAGTCCCTTGTTTTTCTTTTTTTTTTATTTCCTTAATTATTATTCGCCCAATATTTATTTTTCCCCCCTCTCTCTCTACTTAAATGGCCGTCGTGTATTTTTACCCCTAAGGGCTGGGATATTTTCGGAAGACCGTATGCGGTTTGTGTGTATACGGTCGGGGCAGCGGGCAGCGGGCAGGGGCAGAATGGGAATTGGACCCGAAAGAAATTCCATCTCCAAATGAATTAAACTCCAATTTGAGTCTCTCTTTTTTTTCCTTCTTTTTCTCTTTTCTTTGTAACTAATGTCATGAACTTGCTATAAAAAAAAAAAAAAATCATTTTTTTTTACTTTTAAAAAAAACTATCATCTTTTTATCACTTGAGCATTGGTAGTGCGATTTGAGCAATTCTCAGGGGGAAAAAATAAAAAAAGAGTTTGCGGCGAATGTCTCCCATTTTTTTTTTGAAGGGCCTTTTAGACCCTCCTGTCTACATATTAATTTGGTCTTCAACCAAAACCGGCGATGATCCAGAAAGTGAGGACGTTATCTTTTTTTATGATTTATTTTATGTATCTTACTTCTTTCATATACTGTTTGCTCATAGTTTTTTTTCATGAAATTAAAATTGAACTCTTCCCTTTTCAATTTATTTAGAGAAAATCTTAATTCAAATTTATTTTCGCCTCAGACTCAATTCACATCAGTCACACGGTCCGTTTCAATTAACTTTTTTCCGAGCTAACTCATATTTTTCCGTTTTCAATTTTTCCCTTTTCATATCTAGCTGAATAAATTCTATTTTCTGCTGATTAAATTCTTTATTTTCAATTTTTCTTGATCAATCGTCACGAACTTCATTTCGAATTTATATCACCCCCCTCCTCTATCATTCGTCACGGCGATTTTTAAGGATCAAAATAATATTTAATTTTTGTTGTTTACTTTTTTCCCATACATCATATTGATTTTCATTAATTAATTAAAGCAACTGATTATTTTGATTCTTCTTTTTTGATTTAAATTCCATAATAGATGGACTGAAGCAGATGATATAAAATAAATGAAGTGTTTCACACTTTAATCTGTTGAAATGTATTTATGTAAAAAATATGATACAGTTGAAATATATATAAGAGTAGTTTGAGCTAATAGAATTGTAAGTGCTTTTGGTGAATAATGAGATCTAAATAATAATTTTGCTCATATCTTTATAGAAACAACCAATTCTTTATGTTATGTGGTCATTACGACCATAGACACAGTTCATCTAAAAATGATAACTCATACTATTCAATATGACTGCGACTATGATCGCAGTCATATCAATCTCTGGTAATAACAGAATTGTAATCACGATCACAATTCTTATAAATAGTGAAAATTTTATAGTTTTACTCGTGAATGAATAACACAGATGTTGGATTTCAATCCCTTGTATTTTTAAAATCCTTCATTATAAAATATAATGAATATAGCACCAAACAGTGTGTCCTTCATAATATTTACGAAATTTGAATGAATTTTTTCTTGAATTTTCTTATCAATTCACACATCGGACTAAAGCTTGATATAAATGAACGAATCTTTACTTTTTGTCTAATTTTTAAACACAAAACATAAAAAAAATGTTCTTTTTACAATACTGAGTAATTGAAACACAAAATATACTTTCAAAATTGTTCGAACTTATAGGACTGCGACTAAAATCGCAGTTCATTAATCCTTTGTGTTATGTGATCGTTTAATTAAAATTGTGAACAAGATCGTAATATAAAATTTGTTATGTAATCATTTAATTAATAATACTCGACTAAGATCGTAGTTCATTAATCTCTTTGTGTTATGTGATCGTTTAATTAATACTGCGACTAAGATCGGAATCTAATATTTGTTACATGATCATTTACTTAATAAAAATGCGATTAAGGTCGTAGTCATTTACTTGTGACTGCAACTAAGATTGCAGCCTAAGTTTTGTCATGTGATCACTAACCCTTTATGTTATGTGATCATTTATTTAAAACTGTGACTCAGCGTGATCGCAGTTTCTATCTTGTTTGTCCGTGATGACTATGATCATGATAAAAATGACGGTTAAAAATGTGTTAGACTGGGTAAAATACTCTATGAACGCAAAACAGAAAAAAAAAATCTAAAAGAAATATTGAGAATCCGTAAATTTAGGGTTTAATTTTCCAGAAAATTACTTTTTTTGGCTACTAATTTCTTTATCGGTATGTTGATTCGATCTTTTCACTTCTCTAAATTGATGTAGATGACCCAACCGTTCTAATTCGATATTTTTTCTCTAAAATTCACTCAATTTTTTTTTTCATTTCTGCCCGAATCTCAATCGCTGTTAAATTGACAGGTGAGGCAGCTAGTAGTCTAAGATAAAAGCTAAAAATATAATATTTTAGTCTTTTTTGTATTTTGTTATTAAACTCTCACTCGACACGTGCCTGCAATATAACGCCTGCTAAAAAAAATTGAGATCAAGGTGAAAAAAAATTATAATTGAGATTTTCACTAATTAAGTTTTAATGCTAGCTGTTCGGTCAAAAACTTTTTATTTTTATGGGTTGAAACTTGACGAACTTGGATCCATATTTTGCATGTCTAATTAATATCTCTAAAATGAAAAGGTTGGCCTTTCTTTGATCCAAAAGGTCAAAAAAATAACAAATAAGATTAAAATAGAAAAATATGTGGGTAACACTGTTCTCATGATATATATTCTTCCAAACAACATTGCTTGTCTAAGAGATTTCAGACAGTGAATGATTTGAGACCTGGAAATGGATTTGACCTAGTGGTTAAATAGTTGTGTGGGATATAAAGAAGTCTTGGGTTTAAAAATTAACCTTATATTTTAATCATTTAAGGGCAATGTTCAAATTAGATTTGTGTAAAATGTGAACCGAATAAGAAGTTGTTTTAGGCCTGTTTGGTTATCGTAACTGGCCGTAATTCGTAAGTCGTAATTGGTAAAGTCTTTTACAGTTGTAAATGAGTTACATGCATGTAAGTTTTACAGTGTTTGATTGGTAATATAAAGTTGTAAGTAGGAAAGTGTATTGTATTTTACGGTGTTTGGTTGTCGTAATGTGTAAGTCGTAAGTGAAAAAGTTGACCACAAAATTAACTATTTGGTGGTTTAAAAAGTTTTAATATTGCAAATAAATATTAAAAATATTAAATATTAAAAAAATTAATATTAATATAAAAAATAATACAAATTTGGATGACCACAGAATTAATTGTAATTGGGCTGTAAGTGAGCTGTAATTGGGTTGCAAGTGAGTGGTAGTTGAGTTGCTTAAGTCCTTTGCAAATTCCACTCCAAACAAACGCCGTAATTATAATTGGGTTGTAAGTCATTTACAAATTACGGACTTTTACGCCTTTTAGGACGGAACAAAAAGCCCCTTACTCAAATTAGAACCTGAAAAAACATTTTACTCCGCAGATCTGAATCTGAGTCTAATATGTGCAATTGAATCAAAGTTTGATGTGTACTTCAAAAAATAGAAAAAGGATTCAAATTTATTTTCCTTAAAATGTTTCTTTGAGAAAGCTATCTGGATCTAATGTTCTAGATTCACATCCAACCCGAATCCGATTTAGGTTAAGAACTTCTTATCCAAATTTGAATTTATGTCTAAAAAACATAGGAGTTTACAAGTGTTCCTACTATAATCTCTGTTTTTAACAAGGTAAAAGTAATTTAGTGTTCCAAAATCCTATAAAATTATGATGGGCAATAAGATAATTTTTCTGAAAACATTTAATGAGCTTTTAAAGGGCTAATTTAATGGAAAGACATCATCAGGAATTTTAGAAATAAATGACTTGAATAGAATTGTTGGACATGTTTTGAGTTTGGAGGGAAAACTTAACCTGAAACTTTGACTCCAGCGTTTGGAAGCGGAGCTCCTCAATTTCTCCAATTGGAGTCAGGAGAGTAAGCTTACCGCCTTTCATATTCCAGAGTTGTCGGAACCTAAGAACTAAATTAGGGAGCCATTCTTTTGTTTATGCTTGTGAAGTGTTGGTTTGCATGTTACTAAATGTCTTTTTTCTTTAAAAAATTACTGCACATCAAAATTTAACTGTCTATCACTAGAGAGCAAACTCAGGCCTAATCAATAGTCATAGTGATTGAAATTAAATATAATATGTCGCTGATGAGGCTCAAGATGGGGACCTGTAGGTGAGCGGGGTCTTAACGAACCCAAAGCCGCCACTTGACCAACTGCCTAATCAAACTGAAGAAGCCTAAGAAAGACTTTATGTCCAAATCTGTTTTTCGCTTTCTCGACAACATGAGATGGAGTTTTCAAATATGACAGGCATGAATTGTTTAGTTTAGTTGCATGTAAGATCATGAGAATACCATGAAACATTATTTTGAGAAAACATCAAAGCAAATGAAGAGACAATAGTGGTCTATATTCTTTTAACATTTCCGTTCTCTTCGTAGTTAGAGAATAAATCTATATGTGTAAGTTAATGTTATGGTGCATTTTGATCCAATTGCGTCTAAAAGATTTGAAAAAAGTTTTTTCAGATGTTAAGCGAATAACAAATTTATTTTTCTTCATGGAAACATTGTTTTGTGAAAGCATCAAAGAATAGGCGGAGAGCACATTGCTCTACATACTTTAATTATTTTTGTTTATTTTGTTATTAGAATATAAAATTTATATACATAAGTTGATGTTTAGGGTGCATGTGTTGTGATTTTAAGGGAGAACGTCTTCACTATCCGATCGACTGGGGCGACGCAATAGATACGAATCACAAGATCTAATAAGGCAACTTGAAGAAGAGAAGAAGAAGATATTTCAAAGTAGATAGAAAGCCAACACACAATATAATGTGGTTCCAACGATCAAACAGATCATGTGTACGTCCACGGGAGAAGGGGGAGAAACTTTATTAAAACTTTGACGGAGTACAATAAGAATTACTTACACCTCACGCTGAGAAGTTACGAAGCCCTTGATGGCCGTCAAGAACAGCGAACTCTTGTGGCTGAGCTTCTCTCACGAATTTCTCACCTGGATGAATTATACCCTTGGAAATTATAAATTCATAGGATTCTTTTAGAATACGTTGAAGGTCGCTCCTAAAGGGTTATTTATAGACTATATAACTTTCCTAGTCTAAAATAAACTCATTCAATCAGAATAAAGGAAACTTGAATCCAACTCAGATTCAACACCTTTAATTAGAATGAAGGAAACTTAAATTCAACTCGGACTCAAAACAGATTCAGAAAAGAAAACTGCCAAATCTGACATCAATCAACCTTCACGACGTATTCATGTCATAATCCTAACAATCTCCCTCTTGACTTGAATAGTCCAAGTCCGCATAACAGTCACCATATTCCATGTGCTTGCATCCACGCACAATTGAATAAACTTGACTTTATCTCAATCTCACTCCCCCTTCTCCATAACCCCCTCGCGGGGTTTACATCTTGATTATGTCGAATAAGTTCAGGCCCAGTCTGAACTCCATTACCAAATGATCTCTTTGATCTACACAAGATCTATGAGAATTTGCTCTACCACAGGAGTAACGATCTGGACTATCTTGTTACGCGCCTACTCCCAACCTCCCTTCAAGGTACAATTGAACATTTGAGCTCGAATCCATTACAGTCTCCGATTGTTTCACAACCGTCGCTTTTGAAGCCGAGGATAACTGCAATCCACCAACTATAACCTTCGAATTCTGCAACTTATACACATTGTCGACACGTTCGGCTTTAAACATCACATGGGACCCTTTGGAAGCTTCCATAAGATTACATTTCAAACTGAAATAGAACCCTTCTCTATGTAGGGCTCTAAGAGAGATGAGATTGTATCTTGATTCCGGAACATGATGAGCGCCTTGAAGAGTAGTGATCATCCATCATGAGACCAAAACTGGATTATTCCTTCACCAATCACCTTGCTTGTAGCAGCATTTCCCACGAAGACTTCTCCCCTTCAACTGAAGTGTATGAAGGGAACATCTTCCTATTGGAACCGATATGTTGTGTACATGCAGATCTATGACTCACCTATCTTTGTTACCAAATGGTCTGTCTGTAACAGATAGAATGTCACACTGTTCTTCATCGCTTTCAACCAGTTCAGTGATCTTAGTATCTAATTGTTTCTTCTTTCGAAGCTAACACCCAGATCTAATGTACTCCTTCTTGTGATAACGACTGCACGTCAAATTCTTATGTTTTGTGTTACCTGTGGAATTTCCATTATTACTCTTCTCCCTTGAATAATGAACTTACCCGGAATCGTCTTGATGAGACTTACTCATCAACTGGGTGTCAATTTTATCTTTGTTGAGTAGATGCTTCTTCACTTCACTGACTTTAATTGTTGACTTACCTTCATAAATGATAGCTTCTCTGAAGCTCTTATATGAAAAGGTAAAGAACACGGTAATAAAAGTACTTGATCCTCATCTTCTATCTTAACCTCTATCTTATCTGAATCACTGATAATAGAAAAAAATTCTACAATTTGAGACTTGATAGGTGTACCTTCATGCATGCAGAGAAGAAAGAGACACTGCTTCAGAATCAATCGATTCGCCAACGACTTCTTCAGATAGTGGTCCTGAAGTCGCTCCCACAGCGAAGACGCTGTTTTCTCCGCAGAAAACTCACCCAACACTTCGTCCGCCAAGCAAACTGAATAACTGTCAAGGATTTCTCATCCAACTTCTGCCGAGGTTCTTCTTTCATGTCTTGAGCCTTTTTCTCCCTCCCATGTAGTGCTTTCTTCAACCCGCTCTAAGTGAGGATGGTGTTCATCCTAATTTGTCACCTGCTGAATTTGATGACGCCGTCGAACTTCTAAATATCGAACTTAATCGCAGACATCTTCAAGTTGACCTTACTTTGATACCAATTGTTGGAAAACAAACTGCATGCTCTGATACCAATTGTTGTGATTTCAAGGGAGGACGTCCCACGACCGGATCTACTGGGGCGGCGCAGCAGATACAAGCCACAAGATCTACTGAGACAACTTGAAGAAGATATTCCAAAGTAGATAGAAAGCCAATACACAATATAACATGGTTTCACCGATCAAACAGATCGTGTGTACGTCCACGGGAGAAAGGGGGAGAAACTTTATTAAAACTTTGAAATAGTACAATAGGAATTACTTACACCTCATGCTGAGAAGTTACAAGCCCTTGATGGCCACCAAAAATAGCGAACCTTTGTGGCCAAGCTTCTCTCACGAATTTCTCACGTAGATGAATTACACTCTTAGAAATTACAAATTCATAAGATTCTCTTGGAATATATTGAAAGCCACTCCTAAGGGGTTATTTACAGACCATAAAACTCTTATGGTCCTAAACAAACTCCTTCAATTAAATAAATGAAACTTGAATCCAACTCGAACTCAAAACACTTTCAATCAGAATAAAGAAAACTTGAATCCAACTCAGACTCAAAACAGATCCAGAAAAGAAAATTGTCAAATTTGATATTAATCAGCCTTAACTATGTATTCACGTTATAATCCTAATAGCATGTTGCTTCACTCATGCTAAAAGATTTTGTAAAAGCTTTTCAGGTGTCAAATGAATAACAACTTTATCTTCTTCCAGTATGACAGCATGAAAGTTTTTGCATTATTGTTTTTACTTCAAAACAACTAAATATATCAACATATTGAAAGAAAATCTTTTTACTGTTTTAAACAAGAATGGGTCTTCAAATTTGAAAGCCTCAATCATCTACTGTTCCATCAAAAGGTTGAAAAGATAAAAGTCGTAAAAGTTTTAAGGTTATGAAAAGAACATAAAATTATGAAAAAAATACATATAACGAGAGATAACTAGAGGGGAAAAAAGAAAAGGAAAAAGAGAAAAATATGCATTTACATTTGCAGAAAGAAAATAGAGCTGGTCACAGGGTGGGCATGCTTGAACCGTGACCCAACAATGGGAGCGGATATTTCCACCCCAAAAACTGATGAAGGCACCCCAAGATCGAGGCACCCCAATATTTGATAAAGACACAAAAAAAAAAAAAAAAAAATCAAAAAATGAAAAAAAAAACCATCTTCTTATTTTCCTCCTCCTATCTCTCCCCTCGCCGACGAACCCCCTTCCCCTCCTCCCCGCCCCTTGGTTTTTCCTCCCCCTCCGACGAATCCCCTCCCCCTCTCCTCCGGTCTCCTCCTCCCCCTCCCCTGATCCCCCCACCCTGTCCAACCCCTTGTCCCAATCTTTCGGTCAGAGGGGAAGGGGGGAGGAAGTCGAGAAGGGGGAGATGAGGGGGAGGGGGAAGAGGAGGGAGACACTGAAGGTGGGGGTCACCAGAGAAAGCAGAGGGAGATCGGAAGTAGAGGAGGGAGAAAGAAGAAAGAAGTATTTTAAACTTTTCAAGGTAAAATCATAAAAAAAAAATAAAAAAAAAAATAATGGCACACTCGTAATAACCTATGAGGTGCCTTCATCAGTATTTGTGTGGAAAATCCGCTCCCCAAACAGTAACTCCCTACCGCAATTATTCCAACTCGTTCCCGACCGCAAGTGCGAGGCCCGGGCGTTTAAGGCAGCCACAGGCGCACTGTTCTGCCGCAGTTCTTAAGAACTGTGCAAGCTTTCGTTCTCCGTCCTCTCTCTTTGAAAAGGTTACTCTATTTTCTCGACTCGATCTCGAATTTGTTTTCTGATTTTACTTTAAATTCTGGAATCAATCAGATTTTTATAACTTTTTTTAAAAAATTCCTCGCAATAACCTACGCTATAGAGTTCTGTCACCCCGGTCTAGGGTTCAATTGGACCAAATTTCCCTAAATTTCGTGGGATTTCTTTATCTCTGAATATTCTACTCTCTATATGCTTAGTTAATTTTCTAATTGATTCTTATCATTTTGTATAAATATGTTGAATAAATTGTTTTTTAGGGTTTTGATGGGCTTGACACAGGATTCGATTGTACGATCTCCGTCAATGTGATTGGGAATTCTTAATTTCACAATACATTCATAGGTTGAAACTTTAAAATTTAGATTTTGTAGTAATTCGTGGGTAGTGAATTTCATTTTATTGATGAGTTTATTGAAATGCCATACGTTTCTGTTTGGTATGGATTTATAAGGTCAGGAATTATGTATCATTTGGGTTCTTGTCACTTTTTTTTTCTTTATTTTCCTTCTAGTTATGTTAAGACAATTATTATTTTGGGCATGAACCTCTCCCAAACTGGGGTTTGGGAAACTTAACCTTGTTGCCAAACGAGGCCTTTATGGCAGCATAGGGTTTAATTTGTTCACTTTTGGGTATTTCGACTGAGATTGGATGATGGGTAAAATGTTATGGATGAATGCCCATAATTTTTGTGACTAGGTATCGGAGGAAAGATCTTTACATTCTTCAGTATCCTTATATGATAATGTACTCAGTGCTAGAGACATGAAACTTAGATATAGGAAGGATCTATAGGTGATACATTTAATATAGTGATGGATTCCCATGCATTTGGAATTCATATATAAGATCCAAGTTTCACGGCCCCCATAAAATGTGTCATGGATTTCACATGCACTTGGAATTCATATATAGGATCTAAGTTTCATGGCCCCCATAAAATGTGTCATGGATTCACTTTCACAAAATCTTTTAGCTGCATGAGATCTAGAGTTTCTGGTTTTCCTAAAATCTAGTTTACTATTTGATGGTTCTTTTTAAAAGATATGTTTTATTTATTTATGCATTTTCCTCTGCTTTTCCTGATGCAATTACCATCAGAGACGTTAAAAATTTAACCTTTTGGAAGGATTTTGAGACAGTGTGTCTATAGTGGACTTTTTGAATGGTGTGCAATTTTGCTTGATATGGATTCAATAAAATGGCCCAATGGGTATAGATAATGGTTTTTGATATGATCTCTTGTGCAAATGGAAAGCAGCAGTGGTTCCTTTGTGCCAAAGAACACAATTACTGAATATATGCATCTATTTTCTAATTTAAATATCGTATTTATTTCTGCTGGTGTAATCATTATTTCCTGCTTCCCTTTCCAGCTTAATGTAAGTATGGAGTTCATCAATTTCCTTTTGAGTATTGTAACGAGTTATCAAAAAAGTTATTAGAAAAAAATAAAAGCTTTTCTCTGTTGTGTCCGCAACTCATTTCAGTGCCTTGGTTCAGCCTTCCTTCTTTGTAGTGGTTCAATTTTCCTTTAGAGTAGCAAAGAGATTGTAATTGAGTACCGAAATGGCACCAGGAACATTTTCAGCCGAAAATTTACCATTACAATCCTCGACCTAAGCCCAAAAACCTTCAGTTTTATTTTCATTTTTTTGAAGCATAATTACATGAATGTAAAAGAAACTAATACGTTACTAAGCTCAAGTTGAGCGTGTTGCATATTTGTCGAGTCATGTAGCACATAAAAAGAGATGGGGTAAAGGTTGAAAGGGGGAGAGGGAGATTCCACTATAGTCAAACAAAAGTGAGAATCAAGTCATACATAATAAATAATGTAAAGATCAAATTCCAGACGTTACATTCCTCACATCCATGCTTCTCACGTAGTTATATATCTAATAATCTGCAACATCTCATGCAGAGATCTGGGAAATATTTTTTCCAACTGAAAATGAATTCTAGATCCCTCAGAATCTTACATTTTGAGTCCTCCACATCCCTTGCTCTCTCATGCTCAAATTACGGCTTCGTCAAACTACAAAAGACTTACTTGCCAATATAGCCCAATAGAGAGTCAACCAACATATAGAAATTATATTTGTTAACATATTTTCACGTCTCTTCTCGATGTCAATCTCCCACGGAAGGCTTCCTTCTTCATGATCTCTCATATAAAACAACAGAGAATGTCAACGGGATTCATCCTTTCATGGTAAGGTGCCTAGGGAAACCAATAATATCTTGGAATAATAGTGATAGGGTGATTTTGTGCAAAGACTTGGATCATCGAGGAAGGTTTGCGGTCATAAAAACTTTGGCCGTCACGATCTGCAACATGATGTCTTGTTGAATAGAGTATTTGGAAAGACTGATTTAACTGTTGAACACTCAATTGTTGTCCTTTGTTCTTTCTATCCAAGGGGCAACCATATCTCCCTGGTTAAGTTTCAGACTGATGACTTTAAAGGACTTATTACATGAGCTTGTTTCATTGTCTTTGATCTCCTTCCCATTGAAAGGAATATAGAACCTTTTGCCTTTGGCACTTTAGGTAGACGTAAATAAATGTGGATTGAGGCAATAAAATGATAGGTGTTAATGCTAGAGAGAGGAGATGACCCTGTTCAGTGATTAGAGCTTAACGGAGAAAAATGATCATATAGCCAACTCCAAATGTCTTGGATAAATAATTTCTTGTCTCATTGTTATTGTGCCTTTGACTTTAGAGGATGATAATTTCGATGATAATGATGAGAACAATTGTCATTTTCACTAGGCCATTAGCATAAACAACCAATAATTTATTAGAGTTGGTAATGGGCCGTGTCATGCATAGCCAAGCCAAACACGACACACGTAAAAACACTTAGGCCCAGGCACGGCTCAGAGTACTGTATAGGCTTAGACCTTTAAACCAATGTACCAGTCCAGCGGAGTCTAGGCCTGCTCATGTGCCTTACTGAGCCGGCCCATTTGTGCTTCCATTGAATCGTGCAAATCTGTTCATGCAAGTCTATTTGTGTTGAAATTGGGCCTTCTATTTTTAAGCTACTCATGTCTACACATTTTGTGCATTATAGTTTCTAAAATAGTCAATGAGTATATTTAGGTTTTCAAGAGTTCAACTTCTCAAGTTTTATTTCGAGCAGAAATGTTGTTAAATTAGAATTAGATTCAATGGATGAGACCGTCAGTGGATGAGATGGTCTAGTGATAATATGGGTCATGAGGTCTGATTTCATTAAGGGCGGAGATTGTTTTGATTGTAAGTTAACTAGTTTATAAGAGAGCAGTACTATTAATCGAGCCAACCCATCGTGTTGGCCTAGTGGAGCTCCATTCGCGCCTTCACTGTGTTGTGCTACGCAAGCTCAGGCACGGCCCGAAATTAACCGGGCCTTATAATTTACGACCCAAACACGGCCTAGAATTCTATTTCTATTACCCATGTATTGAAAATTTTCATGCTAGCCCATCGTGCCGTGGGACAAATGGGGCCCATTACCAACCCTACAATTCATGGACTGTACAAAATACAATGTTGTACTGAACCACCTCTTATGGTCTAAATTACTTACTCTCGGGTTTTGGGATGAGGAGTAAGGAAGATTGGGGCAACCAGCGTTCAGCATAAAAATCCTTCAATAAGACAACACTATCAACCAATGTGCTTTCCTTGTAGCTTTGATTTAAATGTCCCACAACTTCATTAAATTAAGTAACCCCATCTTCTGTAGGTCAGCAGTACCAGTTTTCTCTTACATTAAGTTATGAATGGGAATTTGAAAGTTATCTAGCAGTTGATTATAAGCTTAAAGAGCTGTTCTGTAACTGGAATTTCAGGTTCATATTTCTTTTGTTTAGATTCTAAGCTTATTTGCATCTAGAAATGTTAGCAAGCTTCTTCTTCTTCTTCTTATTTTAAGAAGAAGAAATAAAAGAAAGAAAGAAAAAGATTATCAACCTTTAATGAGAGACATCAAGTGCTTCTTATTGATCACAACTAATGTTTTTGGATCAGCTGTTTATAGCATGCTGGTATAATGTTGATCTATACTACAAATTTTTAGGCAAATTTTTTTACTTTTATATTTAGTGTTTGTGTTCAAATTCAATAATATTTATCTTCTTCAATATAGGGCTGACATGGAACCTGTTGATCAAAAGAAGTACCTTGAGGATTCTTGCAAGCCAAAATGTGTTAGGCCTTTACGGGCATATCAGGTGCACACAATATACCGCAACTCCTTGCTCTGCTGTTTTGTTTGTTTTGTTTTGTTTCGTTTTTTTAACACCTACTGTTTAAACTAGGATTTTACAGGTCACTTGCGCATCCAGAGCATGAATTGTTGTCTCTATCTTGTTAGCCTTAAATTGAATAGTTGCTTCAACAAGGTCAATTGGAGCCACCATGGGAATGA
Source organism: Agave tequilana (assembly GCA_038442645.1). Classification (NCBI taxonomy): domain Eukaryota; kingdom Viridiplantae; phylum Streptophyta; class Magnoliopsida; order Asparagales; family Asparagaceae; genus Agave; species Agave tequilana. The sequence continues at coordinate 22,831 of JAVJIF010003598.1, read as the reverse complement.
GATTAAAACACATTTGATAAGATAGATACCCAGTCTCAGTGCCCACCAATTGTGCTTTCTGACTTTATGGCTGGCCCCTCACTTTCAATAATATTCTCAGTGAATCCTCGCCCCTTTAGTTTATTGAAAAGAAAAAAAATGCAGGCTCGAACTTCTAAGGACCTCCCATCTGAGTCTCTAGAGTGATTTTCTGGCGACCATGTTCTAATTGTTTTCACTTGATTCTATAGAACCATCATACATCAGGTTAATTGGCTTGTAGAAGATTGATATTAAGTTGATGCAGTTGTCATAAATCTTGACTGTTATTCCTATTAGCCTTCTTGATGCGAGGGCAACACTCCATTTCTGACCCATTATCATGGAAGAGTTTCGGGTGATATAGATCTCGTGCACCTTGGAGATATGCTCTACTGTTAAGTATTACTGGCAATTTAGAACTTAATACTATTCACATTACTCAGCTTTACTGGTTATCATCTACAAATAACAAACAATATGTCTTTATTTTCTATAAGAAGTAGGGCATAGGCATGGGATACACGTATGGCATGAAATGGACACGATGACACTTGATATAGAAAAAAAAGCAGGTTAGACATGCGAAATAAAAGATATATATTTTCTATATTCTCTTTTAATATGATAAATAACAGATACCAACTTTTAATAATTTTAATAAATAAGGCGGTCATAGATCCCACCCCTCCCTGTTCAAGGGAGGAGAGTCCTCCCTTTGTGTTTGTTTTGTTGGTTGGACGTCTTGAACTTGTTACCTCCCTTGTCACATGAAAATGCCTTTACCAACTTGCACAACTCTGTGTAATTTGTAATCGGTGGGTTAGCGTGCTGGTAACCCCCAACCCCCCCCCCCCCCCCCCCCCCCCCCCAAGGGGAAGGTTCCAGGTTCAATCCCTAGAGTTGTTGAACGGGGGGTTGATCTTGGATAGTTAGTGATGGGAGCGTGTGTATAGGCTTGAGAGTGATCTCCATCTTGTTTTTTTTTAAAAAAAACTTCATATAATTTAACCAAAATATAATGTTAAACACGTGATAATTGCTAACTTCTTATACTCTTGTGTTACAATATAATTTCAATTGGCATTGGCACTTCACCTTCCCACGTATAGCTTAATGTAACATCACTTCTTATGCCAAATAATAAAATGCTATAATACAGCAAGCCAGAAAGTCATAATTTTTAGTATCAGGATTCTTATAAATGTTCCATGCATGTCAAAGCAGTGCATATGAATGTTAGAAATTAAAAAAAATAATAATATAGAATTGTGGACACTTTAAGATATGGGAAGTTCTAGGGTTGACGTTAATGTTTAAAGCGACAGGCGGCTCTAGGCGTCAGAGCTGGGGACTAGCGCCGAGGGCTTAGGTGGGGCCTAGACTTATTTTATTTTTTTATTTTTAAAATTTATTTAGGTGTATTACATATTCAAAACATTAAGAAAATCATGAAAAGGTAGAAAATTTTCATTCCCTAATTTCATTATCTCACAACAAGTTTTTAGCGAAGTGGGTCCCATCCGCTTAATTAAAAAAATAAAATTTAGAAAAGTGGCCCCTTCAGGACCAAGTGTATGGCCCAAGGGCCACCTCAGTCTAGGCGGGCGCCTGGAAGGATACTTGACATATCTATTGCCTATTGGACACTACTCACGATATTAGTGTTTGTGCTGTGTAACTTTCAGCTACTTTAGAAAGTGAAAGGTGCTTCAAGTTATTAGTGGTAAAGGCTTGTCCAGATCTTAGGGAATATGTAAAGACCTGCAACACCCGGCCAATAATATTAAGTTAGAAGCGCATTACATATCAGGAGAACCTTGTATAATTCTTATTTTGTTGTTTATTTCTTTGGGGTGTAAAATAGATTCTCATGTTTATTAAGTATTTTGTACTTTCATGTGTTTTTTCTCAGCAAAAACTTTCTCATAAAGTTTATTGGCTCTGCTCGTTATGCTCGTTGCGTTGTTGCCTTTGTATTAAACAGCTTTTTAAAGGATTTGTTAGTTATAGGGCAGAGCTTTATAGTTGCCATAACAAACTTTTAGTTTGTTCCCACGTACCAAACCACATGGTGGCCTCTGGATATTCCCCACCGTTCGTTCTTGATGTACATATCATGAAACACGTTTCAACAAAAAAATGTGTTGTGTTTGAGGCTTCTAACACACCCATCCAATGTTTGCAAGATGAGCAGTTGTTTAATATAGAATGCAGGGCCCTTTTACGAATGAATTAGAAGAAGTCTTCAAAAACACAATGTTTTGTTCACATTTGTTTCATGACTTGTAGATCAGGTTGAATGGTGGGGATCTACATAAGAGTGACCTACTATGTGGTTTGATAGGTGGAGGGAACTAAAAGTTGGTGGAGGAACCTTTCGTTTCAAATGAACCTACCATTTTGCGGAGATATAAGCTTATGACGTGCATTTTGATGGTTTACACACAAGAAATGCATTTGGGATAATTTACATTGGTCATCAACGTTGGACTTGCAATTTTAAAAACTTGTGTTGAATCAATCATGTGATTTGAAGATACACCTAGGCTCGGAATAATTCTATGTTTAAGTTGTTTATGATATTTGAAAAGCAGTTATATAAAAATGGGAGGCAATGAAAATTCTTGTTTTTGGTTCATACATCATGCTGTTAGATCTGAAAATTCTTGATTTTGGATCAGATTTGCATGATAAACAAAGACCATTATTTAGATTTTCTGATACAAACGGATTCATCTTTACATGGCATAGTACCAGTTTCCATTCTTATGCATAAATGTTCCAGTCCCTTCTGTCCTTATTCAACTCTTTTATCCCCAAGGCGGCAGTTTCTAGAAGCCTTAGAGTATTAAGTTCACTCCGTCATATCTTAGAAGGAATTAACTTATGTTACAAATGCTTTTTTCCCCTATAAGGTAGACTAGAATCATCTTATCTATGTGGATCCTCCTAATCTTGTTTTCCTGAAGCCGACTATAGGATAAAAGTAGAGATTGGTTGATTTCCAGAATTGGGGTCTTTCATTGTAGTATAAATTATATATGTATGTTTCCTCGGGGCCCTTATTTCTGATGTAGAGGATGGTTAGACACTGGATTTTTGATATGCAGAAATGCTAGGAATATTGAATTGTCCTTGCAATGTAAGATATTTGCAGATTTGTTAATATTAATAGTGAGACAATATGAGAGAACTAAATAATTGGGTGTGCTATGCTTTTCATTGGAGAATGTATACACCTTAACTGCAGGGGAATTGGAATTAGGGAGCCTTGGTTTATAAATCAGGAGATAATGCATTTATTTATCCTACGCAATTCTGTTCATGGATGCTCCAAATCAAAATATGACTGTACCTTGGATGCAGTATTGTGATTTCGAAAGTTTTCCGGAGTCGGTCAGAACTTACATATAGGGGCTGGACTTGGACCAAGTGATTGTCCCTTCTTTTCACTTTTACATATTATAACGATGATCATGACAATGATGGTTCTTAGCTCAGGTGGTAAAAGGTTGTAGATGGATTGTGAGAAGTCCTCGGTTCAGGTTAAGACCAGCATCTTCAGAAAAAACGAAGGGAAAAAAATTTGGGTTGAGGACTTGAATCTTGTGAAGTAGAGTTGATTATCTTGATTGATTCCCCCACTAATTTAGGAAAATGTGTTGGAAAACTAAATCAATATTGTCACAATTCCAATACATATCGATAAATATCAAATGGGGTTTTGACGTTCCCGATATGATATTAGCCTTGTAATATCGGCAATATCAGGACCGATATTGCCGATATTCTTGATGCATATTGACGATATTGATACTAAAATCCATTGGCCAATAAGATTTTAATCTATGGTCTCTAAATTAAATGGCTAGCAAAATTCTGCCGTGTGTCATACTTTGGAATTTGAAACTAGAGTGGAAGACTAAAATTAATCATAAAAATTGGCTCAGTAAAGTATTACCTCACCATGGTACCAGTGAATATCATCTCGCATCATTATTATTACTCCTTGGTCAAGTTGAAGCTTGGCGCCTCAATCAGAATTCAATGAACCATAAAATCTAACTAGCAGTTTAGAAGAAAGCAAACAGAATCATGACAAAAGTTGAAGCTCAAGTTGTCCTCTATAAAGATGATCTAAGTTAAACTGAACTTGATCTTGGACTGTTGGAGATTTGTTTGAGGAAAGCAGATATCCTTAAAAAAAAAGTTCAAGGTTATGTGTGATTTCTCGAGAGAAGTTGATGATGTCAGTGCTGACATCAGTTGAATGTTAATGTCAGTGCAAAATCCAGTGTACCTTGTATTATTTGTATCCAAAATTATTTGTACCATGGCCACTTGAAGTTATTTCAGCAAACTCATCTCAATCTGACTTGCAAGCCAGCATGCCACCATGTTATGTTAGCAAGAAAATATTTGTTCTCTGAGTGAAATATTTTCTGTAGCACTTTATTGATTTGAGCATTAAAGTGGGCCATTCTAAACTTTCTTTGCTTAGCTACTGCATAATCTCCTGAAACTAAACTTAAAATGTACCACCATTTACCAGAAATCAAGATACTTAGCACAGTACCAGGTATCAAGATATCGATCAGTTGCTCATATACTGTTGATGTCCTCTTTACTATCAGTGTGCCGGCATTTTCTGCATACCATTTATGTATGCGCTTGTTGAGAACTGAATGCCTACAAGTCAATGGCTGTCTTATTATTTCCTTCTCAAAATATAAATGCTACCTTTAGCGAATTCAACTGAGATGGATTCAGGTATTGAGGTTTTGGGGTACGTTACTCCCTGGCTTAACCCTACTTGACCCTACTTGAGTACAGCTAGAAGAGTAACAGTGTATGAGATTATCCACTCATGCTGTGGAATTTAGTTCAAGGTGAAATATCAAAAGGTTTTCCAGAATAACAAGATTGTTTAATTTCTACAGGAATGCGTTGAGAGAATTAAAGGAGATGAAAGTGGGTACAAGCACTGCACCGGCCAATATTTTGATTACTGGTCCTGTGTCGATGCCCGTGTAAGTTCACTATGCTCTCTCTCTCTCTCTCTCTCTCTCTCTCTCTCTCTCTCTCTATATATATATATATAATATATATATATATATATTATATATATATATATATATATATATTTGGGGCCTTTGAAAAAAGATATGGAGATTGATCCTTTCTATTCAAATTCAATATTAGGTCGTTCAAATTGAATGTCCATTCCGTAGGAGTTGATCTACATTATTAAGAATGCTTAAAAAAATAAATCAAGTGTTTTGAATATTTTTTGCTTATTCATCACCATGCGCAAAATGAACGATCGAAATAGTAAGTTGGTTAGTTTAACAGTGTAGAATATTTAAAATTTAATAAAAGTTGATGCTTGAGAGTTTTTAAAATTTTAGATCATGATCAAATGGTCGGATTGAGAATTTGTCATTGAATTTGAGTGAGAGGATTCATGCTCAAATCTTTTTAGAATTAGACAAGTCTCTCTCTCTCTCTCTCTCTATATGCACACACACACACTTGTGTCATTTCGAAAGGATTTGAGGCTGAATCCTTCCACTTAAATACAACCCTGCGACAACCGAATGCAAGATTCACTCCGTTAAAGCTGATTTACATTAATTCAAATAACTAAAAATAAAAATCATGTATTTTTAAATACCTTTTGCCCATCCATCAAACAGATGCAAAATGGACGGTAGAAACAGTGAGTCAGTTAGTTTAATGGTATAGAATATTTGAAATCTAATAAAATTGGTGTGTGAGGTTTTTAAGTGTTTAGATCATGATGAAATGGTCGGATCGAGAATTTGTATGTAAAGGTGTAGATTTAGGCAATATGCTATTTTCGGCCGTTCATTTTGGGTCTGCTTGATATATAGGCAAAAAGTATCCAAAATACACGATTTTTTATTTTTAGTTACTTGGAATAATGTAAATCAACTTCAACGGAGTGGATCTTGCACTTGGATGTCTTAGGGTTGTATTTGAGTGGAAAGGATTTGGCCTCAAATCCTTCGGGAATGAGACAAGTCTCTCTCTCTCTCTCTCTCTCTATATATATATATATATATAATATATATATATATATATATATATAGAGAGAGAGAGAGAGAGAGAGAGAGAGAGGGTGAAGTTACAATGCACATAGGTGTAACTAAGTTACACACACCTATTTCCACCACACAAAATTTTGTTTGGTGAGATACAAATAAAAATTAATATGAGTGGTCCCTGCAAGATATTGAAAAAATATATTTTTTGTGTGGTGGAAAGAGGTGTATGTAACTTAACTTAGTTACACCTATGTGCATTGTAACTCTATCACACACACACACACACATATGAACTACATGACCGTATTCATTGATTGAGGAGTGCCTCTTGAATCTATAGGTTGCACCCAAGCTATTTGAGAAACTGAAGTGACTTCAACTTGCCGGTCCAAGTACTCCCGTCTCTGTGGATTCGACCCGTTGAGCTAATGCTATAACGGAAGTATCGAGGGAACATTACACATACAAACAAGCTTTCATTGATTTCTTAAAACACACGTTTTAGAGTGCTGGTTCTGCTCCGATCACGTTATTACTTGTGATTGTTATTTTTTAGGTTGGATGTTTGTTTCTAAAGTTTAACGGGTTTAGAATTCTTCTAGATTAAGAAGATCAACTCCTACAATGTTTGATCAAATTCTTCAAGCATCTGATGATCAAAATCTTCTCAGAATTAGAATAGGGTTTGTATTGTAAAAACTTAGTATGTTGAATCTCGAATATCGGAGCTCGTGATTGGCTCACTGAATGTACTGTTGTAGTCTTGACGGTTGTCGTGCCAAATTCCTTTTTGGTTCCATTTAGAATAATCGCTGCTCTTTGTTTCTGATCTATCCAATAAAAGGAAACATCTTGATGCCCTGTCCCTGCTGTTTAGTTGAGCTACTAAGTTATTTTCAATGGTTGATCTGATGTTCTTCAACCGTTTGGTTATCTTGTTGATTCAGCAAGTTAGGCTAACGTTCATTGATGATGGAGAAGTTGAAATATTTTGCCATCTTGACTGCACAAATTACTTTTCAGACGTTGGGGGTAAATGATTCTGTTGTAGTTATGGATTCTTAAATCAACTGCACAATTGTTTTCATAAGGCATCAAGACCTGACGAGGAAAATAGAGAGCTCCACAAGTTGGATATGAAACGGCATATCTGTATGCTAGATTACATATGCTGTTTGTGTAAAGCTCATTAGTTCTCAAAACGAAATACAACCTTTCGAAGCGTCATCAACCAAGATATGCAAGCACTGATGTCAAATTATGAAGACACTCAAAGCTCCACAGGTTCAGCTTCCTACATTCAGAAACAAACAAAAGATTGCTAACTAGCGCCTGTGTCAAATTTCAGTTTTTACCAGCAATCACTGATGTCTGATGTTATAGCAATCCACCCAAATACAATATTTACACTGTTGCCAAGGAGGCATGACTCACTGATAAAAGCGTGACTGAGTTGTGGTTCAAGTCCGGCTATGGTCTCATGTTCAGAAAATAAATATTTACACTACTTATATAAAACCTAATGCTCGATTCTTAAATGCACAAAATCTCAGCTCCCCGCAATCCCCAGAGTACACAACAGAGCAGGCCATGATTCATCACAAATTTGTTGGATGGGAACACAGAACAATTGGGGACAGATAATAGTTACAATTCAACTTTCAATGATTCTGATTTTATATCAAAATCTATGTTCAACAGTTGAAACTTAAGCAACGTAGTAAATGACTGTCAAGGCTATTTAAACATTCTTACATCTTTCCAATCTCATGCAACTATATCTTGTATGACAAATTTTGTCCAGGGAAATGAATCAGAAATTCCGGCACTCATCTGATCGGAGCCCAGAATAATTTAAGCCACAAATAACTTTAAAATCATATTCTGAAAGGACCTTGAGCAATTTCCTAATAGCTAGATGTTGGATAGCCAGACGAAGGATAGCCAGATTGCGGCCCAGAGTCCTGAGATGGAGATGGTGGAGGTCTTGGCCTGGCATATTCTGCAAAGATGACCCATCCATCAAGAAACTGCAAGCAAATTCGATAGAGTCAGAAACCAATGCAATACAGTGCACTTCATTATTGTTCAGATCCAAAAGCAATCTCACTATTCTTAGGCCTCTATGGAATCTTTTATAGAGAGCTAAGCACCATAGTATTACCGCTTACACAGGTAGCAGTAAACATATGAGGGGAAAATGGAGGTAATGGCTGGATTGATAAATGTAGTTTAAAAGACTACCAAAAAGACAACATATACAAAGACAACAAATACAGTACTGCTACTCACCTGGCCATCCATACCCTTTATGCCTTGAGCTGCCTCTTCTAAAGTAGCATATCTTACAAAACCAAACCCCTTGGAGTATCCAGAAACACGGTCAGTTACAACTCTAGCTGCCAAGTGTGACAAACAGGAAATCATCATTTCGTGAAGATATTATTGTTGTTAAGATAGATTTCCTATGAATACTGTTATTGTTGCTTCTTGTCCTATGAAAGGCAGCAAAATGTGCTTTCAGAAAAAGAAACATACCATGCATTACTTGCCCAAACTTGGAAAAGGCTTCCCTTAACCCCTCTGATGTTGTCCTCTTGCTAAGACCTGTGAAACCCTCCTCTTTAGAATCAATTTACAGAATATGAAATGCAATCACGTTAATAAGACTATGAATAGGCAATCATGTTAATAATAAAGTTGGTCATCAGTGGTAAAATTAAATTTGGATGCAGAACAAACAAAATGATCTTCAGCATCTGATTGCTTGCGAAGGGAATTTACTACGCGATGGAAATGGTGGAGGGCATAATCCAAGCCATGAAAAAATTATTCATATAAATTAATGAGACAAAATCATGGATCAGCCACCAGAATAATTCAAAATGAGAGGAAAATAAGGCTTGCATAAGAAAGAAGAACCCATGTTAATCTATCAGTAATAGGGGACACAAACAATAGCATAGTAAAAAAGAAAAGAAAAGTTCCTGCAAAATTCTGCAATTCGTTTTATAGTTATTGCTTTCACAACATGAGAGATCCTCCACCAGAATATTTCATTCCCTCACGTTGTTGACAACCATCTCTTTACCTCTGCTAAGCTGCTTATGTTATAGATCCACCTTGATTCCCCAATACCTTTTGCTTCTGTGTTAAGCTGCTTATGTTATGTTCCTCGTGAACCCATCTTCAATTTCCCAATTCCTTCACAACTACTCCCCTCTATAGTGATATCCCCCTTTAGTGCTTGAAGTGGCAGAAAAACCCAGTAGCAAAAACTATAACTTAAGATTGATTAATACAAAGAGCAAACACTCTGAGTGATCATTTCTTAACAAAAGTGGGAACTTGGAGAGTAAGGAATAGAAAAATAAGGAATAGAAAACAGGACAAGGGAACTCACCATACCATGAAGGAATACATGACCCTTCTTTAGTCTTATTTGAAGAGAAAAAAGAGGGGAAAAAAGAGGAAAATAAAAACTTATCCAAACAAATCCTCCACTCATCCCACTCAAGCCACTTCCAATTTGGGTACGTCCACTCTTTAGAGTGAATAATGCTCTTATCACGCTTGTTATGGAACAGTTCAATCAGCAGTTCCATTATGGGTCTGTTTGGATTCAACGAAGTGGGCCAAAGTGGGAAGTAGTTTTTTTTTTTTTTGCTTTTGGAAAATGAGAATTTGTGTGTATATTTTTCAGTGTTTGGTTGGTAGTTGGGAAGTGAAAGTGAAAAAGTATATTGTTTTTTTCGGTGTGTGATTAGTAATGCGGAAGTGAAAGTGAAAAGGCTGACCACAAAATTGACCATAAAATAATATTAAATTAAAAATTAATTATGAAAAAATTGGACTAATTAGAATGCAAGTAAGATTTATATGACAACAATCAACTGTTTTGAGCTACAAATTATCACAAATGAGATTTACATGACCACAAAATTAACTGTAGCACCCTGGATGTGAAGAAATGATTGTGTAAAAGGGAAAAGAGAAAAGGAAAAGAGATTTTTTTTCATTTTCCTTTTCCGGTGTTTGGATGGACAACGAAGGTGAAAAACAACACTTCTCACTTCCTCACTTCTGCCCACTTCCTTGAAACCAAACACGCCATATGTGGTAGAGAACCTTCTTCCCCACTGCAACCCTGGCCTTTTTAAATTTTAGAATCAAAAACTCGCCAGTGCAATCCCTTGAACCAGTTTTTTTGTTTCTAGAGTCAAAGACCTTTGCATATCAGTTTCTGTATATAAACTTTAGTACTTTAGTTGAAAATTCACCCTTAGTTTGGAACTTTTTTACCATGGCCTTTGAGATAGCTAGAAAAGAAATAACTCAATAGAAAGGTTTTCCTGCACTCACTCAAAGTTTACTCACATTGAAGGTATGAAACTTCTTATCTTGCCATCTTTTACCACTCCGCTAACCATTTCATGCATACGCTACCATTTTTTATTTTTTATGTAGAAGGACCAGATAAAAGTGTTCGTTCTCTACGTTGCTATTTGTGATCACTCAAGAAATATTGATTTGGAGCAAAATTTCTTTGGAGCCATACAAATTCTCACTGAAGTACCCAGTTTGGATAGTGAAAGATAATTCTCGAAAAGAATAACTCAATAGAAAGCTTTTCCTGCACTCAATCAAAGTTTACTCACATCGAAGGTATGAAACTTCTTATCTTGCCATCTTTTACCACTCTGCTAACCATTTCATGCTACCATTTTTTATTTTTTATGTGCAAGGACCAGATAAAAGTGTTTATTCTCTAAGTTGCTATTTGTGATCACTCCAGAAATATTGATTTGGAGCAAAATTTCTTTGGAGCCATACAAATTCTCACTGAAGTACTCAGTTTGGATAGTGAAAGATAATTCTCCTTATGGAAGAAATATATAATGGTCTTCTTTCTCAGCTAACTTTATTGGTCTGGAAGATGTTTGATTGAACAAGCAAACAAGTTCACTCATCCAGTCAAAGTTCTTGAAAGAAGATTCATGCATGGAGAAACCAACCAGCAGTGAGCATTGTGACAACTAGTATGGAATAAGACAAAGGAATCACCAATAGAGTAAGGCCCATCAACAAATCCTAAAACAGAACGATAATCTCCTAAGCTTTTCAGAAAGGTGGTTCTTAACCCCTAATTTTGAGGTTTAACTCCTCTTGACCTTTCCAAAGAGTTTAATCCTTGTGCCTATTTTGTTTGTCCATGGACCAGTCAGATCTCATCACCCATGTGTGACCTTTCGTGTTTGGCTGATTAAGGAGGTCAATCCCCTTTAGTTTCTTACTCAAAATTTTCCAACAGCACCTTAAATGTTGCACACACATTTTCACAACTATTGTAGATTTACAGTAGCAGTAGTCTTATCGCTCCCTTAAGTAAAGTGCCTAATTTGACTTCTTTTTCCCAAGATACTCAGCATAATTTCTCCTCTCATTTCACTCTTCTAGCGCAATTCCTTCCAAATGGATATGTCATAGCAAATATCACTCATATATACATAATTGGGCACCGCATATTATGCACCGACATAATTTTAAAGAACATCATCTTCAAATTTATTGGTCCAACCGCAGTTACAAAAAGAAAGGGCACATTTAATAGGAAGAAAGCAATATAGTAACTTAAGGCACTCTAGACCAAAACATTCAGTAATATGTAACTATGGATTCCTAGCCTTTTCAGCATGAAGTTTTGTTTTTATTTAATCCATAAGCACCTCGTTTAGAGTGTCCTTGTGTCCGTGACCAACATGAGAACCTTCCAAAAATTTTACACAAGCACCTATTTATAATTTCAGAAGTGTATATCAATATTCAGTGTAGAGTGACTATAAACATAAGCATTAGATCATAGTTTGATAAAATTGGTTTACACTTTTGCTTCGTATAGCCGTGAATGGAGAATTTTCCGAGCAAACTTTTTATTGTTAAAGTGACTTTGGAGTGTTCTACAGTCTACCAAAACAGATCAAGTGTCGTACACATACGAAGACTTCAATATGAATGCACAAGCATTAATCTTAAATTGGGGCCAAAGTAACATTTGCATTACCTCAGGAAATAGAAGATTTAAATCTCAACAATAAATTAGGGCTCAATCTAGATATGTCATTTTCTCAAGTCTACATCAAAATAATCAACATATAAAGAGAAGATTAAATCTAACTCAGGTTGAACCAAGCAGGAAACAGCCATTTTCCCCCAACAAAACCCTAGATTCAACAACAGTTACGGAAATGCGATCTTTCTCAACCGCTCACCACTTTCTTATTATAAAACACCCTCATCGATCTATATTTCTCAAATCAAGCCACTGTTTCGACAAAAATGTAAAAAATAAATAAATAAATAAACTTTTATGCAAAAGAGGCAATTGACCTGAGACGAAGAGGTTGGTCGAGGGCTCTGCCGGAGGCTGGACGGCGGCCGGAGGCGGCGGTGTGAATCCGGGAATCGAAGAGAACATCCGCCGAAGCCCCAAGCGCCTAGCCGCAACCGCCATTTCTTTCTCTCTCAACCTCTTTTAGGGTTTTAGAGAGATCGAGAGTCTAGAGTGTTCTTCGAAACGGCCGGATATTTTCCTGCTTATAGTGCAAGAATGGCGCGGGTAATTTACCCGAATGCCCCGGGTGCTTGTGTTCCGGGTTTGGGTGACATTCCTTGAAAGACGAAAATGCCCCTGAGGTTTTGCTAGGGTTTTAGAGCAGAGCGACAGAGCGGGTCGGGAAATTCAAGTTTGATCAAACGTGAATTGAGCCCAAGTTTGACCAAGCTGCTTCCAACAATTGGATCGAGTGATGTTTTGGGCCTAATCTTATTTGGGCTTTGATAGGCCCATTTAAGAAAAGGGTTTGATGTTACGATCGTTTTCAAGAAATTCAAGTTGATGTGAGAAATGTGGATATTTGACATCCATTTGGTAGAATATGGATACAATTATTATTAGTTATTTTAACTACTTTAAATATTTAATTATACCTAAAAGTATCATGCTTTATATATAAATCAAACCTCTTGTTCACTGCAAAAAGACTTTACAACGAATATTACACAGTCCTCTGCTTCCGCAATGTCATCGCCAGCGGTCACATCTTTGACTGTTGGATTTAGCCTTAAAAAGAGAGATATTTGTGATCTCCTACGCATGAAAAATCATAGGAAATCCGAACCGTACATCCACCCTTGAAATCTGAATCCAACGGCACCAGCAGCGTTCGCTGCAGGAGGCCGCTGCAATGACACTGACGAAGACAAATAACATTCTTGTTGGCATGCATATCCAGTTATCCACACAAACATGAGCTGAGCTTGCAAAAATGAAGCTTATCAGTTCATGTTCAACAAATATTTGCACATTGACTCGAGTGGAGCTGGTTTTGGTCCTTATCAAGAGTTCAAGACCCTTGGAGTCCAGTACAATAATTAACAAACTCATTACAAAATTCTAAGTATGGTTGAAGGTCATTAAAAATAGACGAAAATTACATAAGCAACCAAAAGTCCAAATCAAGTTCATTGGTTCCTGTTGCTTGAAACAAACAATATAGAAACATGGACTTGCAAGCACCATCCACTCTCGGCTTTGCGTGTGGTCTTCTCTTTGAACCAACAACCCCTCCATGCTTCACTTGCGTGATCACCTTTCATTCCTACAAGGAAAAGGGGGGAAAAAATGCTGAAAACTGAATTGGAGTCGTGAGAGAACAAAATTTCTGTAGCTATCAATCATAAGCTTTGCCTCTATTTAATAAACACTTGCAATTTGTTACAAGTGTTTCATCTTTGTGGAAGTGATTATTATTTCAGATTCAGTATTGATGACATGCTATTTGGGACTGAGATTGTTGTGTGTTTTTCAGGAATTGGTCATAGAAAGTGCATGGGATTGGTATATCGTCATGCAATTAAATTGTCAATGTTTCGAGTAGTTAAGTAGAGACTTGAACATTAGTGTGGACTCTCTCTGTGGAGTTCGAGTTCAAAACGTGCGGACCTGTGAATTTTTTTTCCTGTTCTACTCTAATTTTGTTTAGAATCTTTTGCTTGACATTGGGTCTTCCATATTAATTTCTCTTCTTCTTTCTAGGACTAGGGTTTTCAAAATTTTGTGCCCCTCTTCTTTGAAATCCTGACTCCGTCACTGGTTCTGAGTAATCAACTCTACCCGTAACTTATGATGCCGCGGGCAGGAGTTTTTTCTTGCATATTAATTGGTATAGTGAAATTCTCTGTGGGCTCGAGTTTAGGTGAATAATATATGTTGTTTCCATCTTGCTTATCTTGGTATCACTCAAAAAGGTAAAGCTTTTGGATTGTCAATTGGGTGTGTAGTGTTATTTCAGGCTTTAACATAAATATTGAGCTTAGGTCCCTTCACGTTTAACTAATGTGATGTGCATTTGAGTTCTAGAGAATCAGATGAGCTGTTTCTGCCTTGAGTTTCTGTGGCTCTTATTCAACAAAAAGTGCTTGTAGATTTGGGATAATATCTGTACGAGGACAGAGATTTTAGATTGTTGATTTCTTCTTGCTGATGTTGTTTGTGGAACAAGTGGTCAACAAAGTTCTTATAGATTTGGGAAGTGCTTGTAGATTTGGGATAATATCTTTATGAAGACAGGGTTTTAAATTGCTGGTTTCTTGTTATTTGAGGAACAAGTGGTTGCCATAAGTACTGAGATTAATTAAGCTTCTGTTTGGTCCCTGTCTGCTGAATTGTGTTGTGCTGAATGTAACTTGCTGAACTGTGTTATGCTGTCTGGTATTTTTATTTTTGTTAAAGAATTTTCTGAAGATGCTGAGCTATTGTAAGTTGTTGTAAGTGTGTTTGGTAATCTGCGAAATGAGGTGTTGTTGAGTAAAAATGATCAAATTAGACAATTATTTATATTGACTGTATGCATATGAAAATTTCAATTTTCATAATATTTTTTCATCTAAATTAATAAATAAATAATTTATAAATATAAAATACATTTAGTATAAATAATCGGTGGATGAAATAAAATATATTATCATTACACCAAATACTTGAGTAGATGAATATCTGAGAATTCAAAATTTTACTAACACTCAAAGAACATGTTGTACATATGTTTATCCTAGTTCTATCAAACTACAAGCAATATCATCACATATTTAGATCTGAGGTCAAGAAATAAAAGAAGATTTATAATTTTTGTTTTACCCTAATTTTTTTTTATATATTGGCAAACTTGTAATATATTTATTTTAAGGGTTAGTTTTGTCCACTGAATAAGTTCCATCTCTTTTTTTTTTTGTTATAAGTTACTCTGAGCCGTTTAACTAATAAGCAGTTGAAAAATATTTTTTGACTCAACAGTTTAGTTGCTTGTTATGTTACCAAATACTAATCGGACTGCTTATCAGCTGAAAAGCTACTTTACAGCAGGATAAAACAAGGCCTAAATCCCTTCACATGTAATATGAGGTGTATTGGCTAGTCTGTCAGAATTTGGTGCTGGCTCTTGTTCTATAAAACTTGAAAATAGTTTATAGATAGTGTTTTTCTTAGTGATGGAATCAAACCAGTCCACATTTTCAGCTATCAAATGAATTTTTAAGTGAGGATTCTATTGATATTTGTGAAATTGTTTGAGTGCGGTCTATTGGCTTAATGAATTCTATTTTCCTTGGTTTGTTCAGATCCCTATCAATACACCTGTAAACTGTTTCCTTTTTGGTTTCGATTACTGCTCTGGGTGATGCTTTGTTTCCCATGTGTGAGTTTACCTTGTGGCAAAATCACATCATATTTGTTAGGTGGTTTCTGTAAATTTCTTTATGAACATCTTCATTAAATAGTTATTATTTGAAATTAAACCTCTTGCTCACTGCAAAGAATCTGCATCTGCAATGTCATTGCAAGTGGTCACAACTTTGGCTACTGGAATTACCCGAAAAAGTGTGAGGTATCCTACACATGAAAAATCATTTCCATGGGTAGGAAATCCGACCGTACATCCACCCTTGAAATCTGAATCCAACGGCACCTGCAGCGTTCACAGCAGGCGGCCGCTGCAAGCCTGCAATGACACTGACGAAGACAAATAACATTCTTGTTGGCATGCATATCCAGTTATCCACACAAACATGAGCTGAGCTAGCAAAAATGAAGCTTATCAGTTCATGTTCAACAAATATTTGCACGTTGACTCGAGTGAGCTGGTTTTGGTCCTTATCAAGAGTTCAAGACCCTTGGAGTCCAGTACAATAATTAACAAACTCATTACAAAATTCTAACCATGTTGAAGGTCATTAAAAATAGACCAAGATTACATAAGCAACCAAAGTCCAAATCAAGTTCTTTAAGTGCATTGGTTCCTGTTGCTTGGAACAACAACATAGAAACATGTGACTTGCAAGCACCATCCACTCGGCTTTGCGTATGGTCTTCTCCTTGAACCAACAACCCTCCATCCTTCACTTGCATGATCCTCAAAATAATTTCTCATTTCTACAAGGAAAGAAAGAAAAAAAAAAGTGGAAAATTGAATTAGAGTTGTGAGAAAACAAAATTTCTCTAGCTATCAATCATAAGATTTGCCTCGATTTAATGAACACTCGCAACAAGGAAAAGATGAAGCGGAAGAGAGATCTCTTTATGTGATTTTACAAATTCTTTGTATGCTGCTTTTCTCTTTATAATTTATAATTTCCAGCAGCTATTATCTCGAAAAATAATAGGAAATAGATAAAACGAAATAAAACAATATTTGGGCTGCAGAGGAGAAAGGGACACCTGACCTGTTTGGCTGCATAGATGGAATCTATGCACTCTCTTTCCTATATACAGAAGAAAATTTCTTGGAACATGCTGCCAACTTGTCCATAACTGATGACTTGCTCAAAGCACATGATTCTCTTAACAATTTAGACTTTGTTGGTGCACGCTTCTGAATAATACTAAATTTGGAAAAATGACAGGATCATAGTTAAGCACTGGGGAGTAAGCCTAAATGGACCAGGATGCAAGTAATCAAGAAGGATATGGTAGCATTTGATTTTGCTGAAAAAAATAATTCATGGAGCCGGCCCCAAAAATTTAGGATAAAGGCTTTAATATGTTGTTGTTAAGAAATAAGAATGTGGAGATAACGAAGAGAAGATGAAGAAGCACACTGATGTCAAATTGTCAATGTTTAACTAGTCCTTATCAGTGAACTACTCAGATTGCTTTTCTTCAAAAGAAATCCAGACTTCTGATATTATGTCACCATTACCTCAGATACAAAGCATAGTTTAAATAAATAACACACTTGAGAAACAAGTGCACCCATATCCTATATATTCTTCACCTTCAAATTCTAAGCATTACGCTTAAATAACCCTCCTCTCAACATCAAACCAACCTCTAACCACTCCAAAGCATCTTACTAAAATTTTGGAAAGCCGCTTATGGCTTTAAGTTGGAGTGTTACATTAATATTTTATCTTGCCTTCAGCTTCTTTCATCGCCATTGAGGCCATCAGTAGAGATGAATTCCCCGTTGGTTTTGTCTTTGGAACAGCTTCTTCTGCTTACCAGGTTTCCTCCCTCCTCACAAACTCAACACAATAATTTGATTCAAAACACATATTTGATTCAACCTGAGGAAGTTCTACTTGATCTTAGTTTGAAGGAGCTGTCAATGAAGGGAAGAAAGGACAAAGCATTTGGGATTCTTTCACAAGGAAACCAGGTAGCATATTTGATCTCCCTACAGGCTGCTAGTAATAGCTTTCTTCGCAATGTAACAGTTAGGCCTCTAATGCTTCATGTATGTAAATGAGATACAAACAGTAATCCAATATGTTAATAGCTTTCGTAATTTAAAGATGAGTTACTCTCCTAAATTTGTCATTAAGTTTAATTAGTCCAGTAACATTTTGAGTTTCATCCCCCGGGCGCTTAGACCATATTAACAAAGTGGTTGGTTGGTGTGCATGTCCCTTCACCTTCTTCTCACAAGGAACTTTAGATAATAAGATTAGTTATGATGTTGTAATGTTTGCTTTGTTGTATAAATTGCATGTTTATGGACAGGGCGAGTTATGGATTTTAGCAATGCGGATGTTGCAGTTGATCAATATCATCGGTTTAAGGTGAGTTATATGCAAAGAGCTTTTATATAATTTCTATGAGTAATTCAAATTTATATGATTTGCTTAACATGGAAATCCTAAAATGTAGAATTCAGAATATTTATTTGGTGATTGGTCACAAGTTGCACAAAGTTCAAAAAGTTAATAAAAGTCAACGAAGAACCGCAAATCTTAATTTCCAAATCCAAATAGAAAGCATAAATTCAAACTTTTACACATTTCTATATTTTTTTTGTATTAAAATTTTATTGCATGGAGTGGCAAATAGAACCTTATGTTGTACCTGGAAATCTATAACAGAGGCCTATCAACAATGAAATTCTGAAAATTAATAAAATGTCAGACGTGAGCACCCACAATTATTTCAATCCAATTAAATCCCCATACTAAGTGTAAATGTTTAAGATGTGGAATATAAAATGATGGAACACAATTATGTAAATATACTATCATGCTCAATGCATACAATGACAATGTTCAGTGCGCACATTGTTGAATCTGAATGATGCTCTTATTCTACAGACAGATGTGGACTTGATGAAGGACATGGGAATGGATGCATATAGATTTTCGATATCATGGTCACGGATCTTCCCAAGTAATGTAGACTTCACCAAACTCTCCCGTAAACATATTTATGTTGGACTGGTAACTTCTTGCTGAATCTTTGAAAAGAGGGACCACACTCTTGGTATGCATCAGGATTGTGCATGATGCAAAATGGATTTGCTTATTTTTCACAAATATTGAATCCACTTAAGAATGCACCATGCATGGATGTTGAAGCACAAAAGCAACCAAAAACTTGTTATTTAATTTTAAATATTTACTTAGATTTCTCTCAGAGAAATATTATTGTGTGTAGTCCAGCACATTATGCAAGTTTTCCATGCTATAGTAATACACTCTCACTTCTACAGATGGCACTGGAGAGCCCAATACCGAGGGAATAGGTTACTACAATAGCCTGATTGATGCTCTGCTAGGGAAAGGTAACATTCATTGAACCTTTCTTCAGACTCGAAAGATCAATTTCATGACACTTCTGGTAAAATATTTCTTGATTCTTGTTTCAGGAATACAACCATATGTTACTCTTTATCATTGGGATCTTCCACAGGCTCTCCAAGACAGATATGACGGTTGGTTGAGCAAGCAAATAGTGTAAGAGATGAGAATAACAACTCGTAATTGGTCAAATACAATTTGGTTGAATAATATAGAAATAGTTGAATCTCTTTGAACTGCAGAGAAGACTTTGAGAATTATGCACGTACCTGTTTTGAAGCTTTCGGTGATAGAGTGAAGCACTGGATCACTTTCAATGAGCCTCACGGGTTCTCCCTCCAAGGGTACGACACTGGCATCCAAGCTCCAGGGAGGTGTTCGCTATTACTTCACCTGCTTTGTAGCAAGGGCGACTCATCAACTGAACCATATATTGTTGCACATCACATCCTCTTAGCTCATGCTGCAGCATTTCATACCTACAAGCTTCATTTTAAGGTGATTCATTCCCTTAAAGAGCTCATCAGAGCAGAAACAGTAACTATCTGAAAGTACTCCAAAAACAAGGCTACTATCTGGATAACATCTCCATCTAGAAAGTTTAAGTTCTTAGTTAGCAAACCAAGAATGCACATCAAGTCAATTCAACACTGGCCTCACATGAAACCAGAACATATCAAAATACATAAAAGGGAGGAACGGAATTTGCAAATCGTGTAAAGTTTAAGCCAATGACTCCCTAAAACTCGATGGTCTAAGGCCATATTGGGAAACAATGCACTTACAGATTCGTAGACAAACTAACAACTACCTATCACAAAAGGTACCATCATAAGCCTAGAACACTCGGTGGCAAGTCTAAATTGGATTCATTTCCTCCTCCACACAGAAAGAGTCAGACTTAATTAATCTGGGCACAACACAAGGCAATGACATTCTCATTAGACGAAATAAAAGAGACATAAGAATTTCTGTGTTTGCAGGGAAAGCAGGGTGGTGCTATCGGGATTGCTTTGGATTCCAAATGGTATGAACCAATATCTGATGCTGATGAAGACATTGATGCTGCTAAGAGAGCGATGGACTTTGAGTTAGGATGGTAAGAGATAGCAACTAATTATGTGATAATATACTAAATAAAGATCATATAAAATTACTAATACTACTTTACCTTATTTTCCTTCTCTTTTGGGGAATATGTTGCTATTTTGCTGTGAGTATAAACATAAGATAATGGAAACAGGTTCTTGGATCCGTTAATCTTGGACACTATCCTCATTCCATGCAGAGACTAGTGGGCAATAGGCTGCCCAAACTCACAAGTGAAAATTCTAAGCTATTGGCTGGTTCACTTGATTTTCTTGGCATAAATCACTACACTACATTATACGCTCGAAATGATAGAAGCAGAATAGAGAAGTTCATATTGGGTGACACAGCAACAGACGCGGGTGTAATCAGAACTCGTAAGACATTAAAACAAGACATAATTTTTTTTTTTTGAGGAAAAAAAAAACCAAGACATAATTATATCATTCTTCTGTGTAAATACTTCTACTTATTGCCATTGTTTCATTTTGTCACAGCTTATCGACATGGAGAGATGATTGGTGAAAGAGTATGTTCCAAATCTGTCTTAGGTTACTCTACAAAACAACAATCTACAAACCTATATTTCTACTTTTTTCCTCTTTCACTTTTCTTTCACATTTTTAAATATAAGTTACACAAACGTACAAAACTCACCACTATTTTACTAATTTAGCTTGACAAGGTATTATATACATTGACAGCTAAGAGGCAATTTTTACCTATTCCTACATAAGCTATTCCAGAAATTGTAATCATATTATAAGTGAATATGTTTATATATATTATTTATATCTTCTTGATAACAAAGGTAAGTGCCCATATAGCAAGATAAATGACTTATTTTCTTGAATTTAATGAATAAGGTAAATATTACACACCCTCTGCCCTACTGGGAAGAAAATTCCTCGAAATATGCCACTACCCTTCCTTGAAGTGTGACATCTCCCATCACAATAATGCTCTCCACTAGCAGTCCAATCTTCTAAAGCTAAATATGTTGGTAGCCTTCAACAACCTTTGAATTTACAGTGTATACGTTACATTCTGAAGTTTATTTAATTCGAAGTTGCGTAAGATTTCAAATTTTCAATGAAACCCACCTTTAGGTTGCAACTATGCTTCAGAGGCCTACAATGATAAAAAAAAATTGCAAGATTTTAAGTTTTTTAAAATAAAGTACATAACTACATCATTAGTCATAGGTACGCGCAGAGGCTTCTCTTACTGTACACAGGCAAGACACCCATGAATTAACCCTACATATTTCTTGTCAAATAATCTAATACTAATTCAGATTCTGATGCATTCTTTCAGGCTGCTTCACGATGGTTGCACATAGTACCATGGGGTATCCGCAAGTTGATGAGATATATTAATGAAAACTATAAGAACCCTGTGATTTTTATCACCGAAAATGGTAATCAATGTTTATCTTGCATCATCAAGGTTAACATTGATAACTATCCGCATATTAGACAAAGAATTTACATGAAATGTTTGGTCCTGCAGGTATGGATGATCTAAACAACCCTTTTATCAGCCTAAAGAAAGCACTAAAGGATGATAAGAGGATAAACTACCATAATGACTATCTCTCAAACTTATCCGCTGCAATAAGGTTGGCTTTTCAGTACATAGTTAGAAGCTTTGAATAAAAACTATTTGGTTTCTGCAAGCGTGGATGATCTAAACAACCCTGTTATCACCCTAAAGAAAGCATTGAAGTATGATATAATGTTTTCAAACTAGCCTTTTGATTCCTTGGGCACACGATATCTAATATACAAGACTTTGGGTGTCTGATTTCTCGTGTGATGATCCTTTTTGTAGAAATAACCTTGCATATGAGAGCAGATGCTTAGTTTCTTGTTTAGATGAGAGAAGCAAGAAAAGAAATTAGACTATTTGGATTCTCTATGTTAGTAATTTCAGTATCAACACTGAATTATTCTTTTCAATTCTCTTCTTCGAGGTGATTACGTTCAAAGAGTCTAATACTTGAACTTCCAAGAAAGAAGAAGCGTACGTAGCAACTTCATATCCTAAGAAAGGAGTTCCTTTAGAGCATGATAGAATTAAAGGGGGTATCTAGATACTCTACAAGAGCCTATTGCTTCTATCTCATTAATCATCCCATAATCTTAGCAAAATATTTCTTTGATACAGTTCCTATATAATTTTTGTAAGTGAAAACAGTAACTTCTTTCTACACAAGTAGATTATTGACTAATCAAAACATGTGCAGGGAGGACGGCTGTGATGTACGTGGATACTTTGTTTGGTCTATACTTGACAATTGGGAATGGAACTCAGGTTACAGGGTTCGTTTTGGCCTGTATTTTGTCGATTTTAAGAACAATCTCACAAGGATACCGAAATCTTCTGTTCAATGGTTCAAACATGCTTTACAGAAAAAGCAATACAAGACAAGTTATTTAAATATCAGTAACTAGTTACTAATTCTTGTATCTGTCTTCTTCGATCCTCATGATCCAAAGGAAGCAATTTGTGATAATGTGTAACAAATT